>JARSSU010037312.1:0-31842 GCA_029619165.1 Eurosta solidaginis | reverse complement strand
GCCTTAACTAAACTACGCTTGTTTTTATACCTTTCAGTGAGGATCTTCCACGCTATTTCAAACCCTTTTTGTTTTTGGGCAGGCTGGTAAATTTTCTCTGTTTCTGCTTTATTAAGGGTCTCTGTCTGAGCCGACATAGCAGACATACATTTAAAATATCTAGCCATAGAAAGCTTATGCTTCTTTTTTATGGCTTTAATTTCGTCTTTGGACAAACCCTCGGAGATTAACGTGTCATGAGCGTTTTTGGGTTTTACCCACATAGTTTTTAACTCTTCTTATTGAAAGGAGAGAGTGTGTTTATCGAGATCAGTCACGTTACCGATATCTGATTCGAATTCTACAATTGCTCAGCAAAAAATATGTATGCATCCATTTTGACTTAGGATATGTATACAGATAGAAATCCGGAAGATTTAATGTATACTTTTGAGGTATAAACCTTTTGTTGCCCTCTCTGCTCAGCTAGTGTTATGTAATTAAGTACCGCAAGTAAGGTAGAAATCCTCAGTTGCGTTATGATCGATGGTAGAAACCCACCGACTCGTATACCTAGCTAAGTGCTACCGCTAGTAAGGTAGAAACCCGCAGTTGCGTTTCCATCGGTGGTAGAAACCCACCGATTCGTATAGCTAGCTAAGTGCTACAGCACGTAAGTTGAAACCCCTCAGTTGCATATTGATCGGTCGTATCGTCGTGTTAATCCAATATATTTTAAGCCGCACAAAATAAGGCAAAGTGTAAAAAATAATAAGCAACAAATAAGCAGTTAAAATTACTAGTGAATTTTTTGTTGGGTAAACCAAAGTGAAGTGCTGTTGTTGTTGTTGAAAATTAACAAACAACGAAACTAAAAAGAATGCATGGTTATGTGAAACCGAAAATAGTCCAGTTTAAGTTAAAATCATTTCTACTAAAAATTCTGCACTATGTTACCTTAAGCTGTGTCATCAGAACCTTACCGCGAGTGGGGGATAATGCTGATAGACAAAAGGACTTTTTAACACTTAACTCACTTAAAAAAAATGTTCACTTAAAAAAATTGTGCGCTGTAAATTATAATCACGTCGTTGGTTTGCAAATATGATTTCGTTTTTATTTGAAATGCTGTTCAATCTCGAAGGTCTTACTGTTGAATTTACGAAATTGTATAATGTGCCAAAATAATAGTGAGTGGAATGTATATTGTTAGGTCGATTGTAAATTGGTAACATGGACAAAATGTTAAGGCTGAAGGACCAATTGTTGGCTTCGCAGAACGCTCGGTGCACGTAGGTCCAATATAATTGAAAGGAAAAGAAAACACAAATAATTTCAATATTAGTATTACATAATAATTCATTTATTATTTATTATGTTGTTTGGGCCAATTTATAAATATTTGGTTTGCTAAAATGAGGATTTGTGGCCATAAATTAAAACAGGGTATATTTGTTTATCCCGACGCGTTTCGACGTTACCTTACTTCTTCTTCTTTGGGGATCTGTTTAATGTTAAGTATATAAAATTAAATACATTAAACTTTATTTTAAGATATCTAACAATAAACATAAAACTGGCACATCACTTAACACTTATTTAGCTACTTACATTAATATTCACATTAATAGTTATTTTTTTCCAGGTACTAATATAAACATTATTAACATAGGTACATTAAAATGACATTTGTTTATTTTTTACATTCTCTTGCATCTCTGTATAATAGCTGAGTAGGCGCTGCTTATGTTGTCAAAATCTTCTTTGAAGTTCATCGCGTTTTGTAGTTGTTGTTGAATGCGAATACTTTCCAGCGTCATTCTCGATTTCTCTCTCCGTTCAATGTCTAAAATTTTAACATTTGAGAAATCCGCTACGTGTTTGCTCTTTGTAAGGTGTTGTGCTAGACCGGTCGACATTTTTTTGTTTTCTACATCTTTCTTATGTTCATTAATTCTTATACATAGTTGCCGTTTTGTTGTACCGATGTAACATTTGTTACATTTTTCGTTTTCGTTGCCCTTGCAAGTTAAACATTTCACAAAATACTTCATCAACGCCACGGAAAGAACACACCTAAAGAAGATCCAAACACAAATAACAAAAAACATTGACAAATTTGGCATACGATGCTACGAGGACTGGTTCATTAACAAAACGAATATCGACGTACCTCAAGAAAGCTGCTTATTACTCTCGCTTGGCACGAAGTTTGCATTACCGGTCACAAAAGATAATTTTTCTCCAATACATATTATCGCGCAGCTGGAACAAGGTTTACATGAGATCGAAGATGAAAAAAGTAAGGACGCAATAAGAAGCAGTATAGCTGAAAAAATCACTAAATAGCTACCAAAGACGAAGCAACCAGAACCCCAAAGATAAGCTAATTATGAGAATTTTCGAAGACACAAAGAAGTTTTTACGTCAACACAAGGACAAAATAGTACTGACTCAAGCGGATAAAGGTAACAAAACGGTATTAATGAATAAAACCGATTACGAGGAAAAAATGACAGACTTACTAAGCGACAGGAAAGTCTACAAAATAATTAGGAAGGATCCAACGCAACAACTAATGAGGAAAAACAATACCATCGTTAACGAGCTACACAAAGAAAATAAAATTAATGTAAGAGAAAAATTTCAACTATCATGTACTGCGGCTGTCGCGCCCAGATTATACGGTCTACCAAAAATCCATAAAGATAACATGCCACTGCGACCGATCTCATCATCTACGAAAGTACCATGCTATAGGTTAGCTAAACATACCGGTGCCATACTGAAAAACTTAATATCTCATGATTACAATGTAAAAAATGCGTTCCAATTAAAAGAAAGATTGAAAAATATTAATATTGACTTATATCATTTGACGTAATTTCACTTTTTACAAACCTTCCCACACACATAGCAATACATACTATAATGAAACAATGAACGCAGTTGGAAAGACATACAAATATTTCAAAGAAACAATTCCAAACCATGCTGGAATTTTGCCTGCGAGAAAACTATTATTTCATGTACAATTCAAAATTGTATCAACAAACCTACGGGATGCCAATGGGAAATCCACTATCGCCAACTATAGCGGATTAGTACTAGACAAAATTCTTGACGACAGCATAGCTGAATTGAAGAAAAAGGAAATATACATCAAATACATCAACAAGTATGTAGATGATGTATTCGCAATAATCAAATCTATGGACGCGGAAGAAATATTAAACACATTAAATTCTCAACTAACGAGTATAAAATTCACGATTGAAACGGAAAAAGACAACAAATTAGCCTTCCTAGATGTAGAAGTGAATAGAAAAAATAAAAATTTACTAATGAATTGGTACGCAAAATCCATTGCCTCGGGACGAATCATAAATTACCACTCAAACCATCCATGGAAACAAAAAATCAACACAACAACAAATTTAATAAGAAAAGTAATATTACTTAGCAATGAGGATTTCTTGACCGATAACATCAAACAGATAAAGAAAATTCTATTTAAAAATAGCTATCCAAGTTCTCTTACGGATAGACTCATCCAAAATACGGTGAACAGAGTTCACCAAAAAGATAACAACACACAACAAGATAATACGAACAAGAAATATATCGGCGTAAATTACATCCCGGGCCTTACAGAAAATGAAATATTATATAAAACTATAAATAACAAAAACATTAATTACGCGCATAAACCAAATAACACGCTCAAAAAAATTTTCACTAGAACAAAAGACCCAATTACAAAAGAAGAACAAACAGATGTTGTTTACAAAATAACTTGCAAGGGCAACGAAAACGAAAAATGTAACAAATGTTACATCGGTACAACAAAACGGCAACTAGGTATAAGAATTGATGAACATAAGAAAGATGCAGAAAACAAAAAAACGTCGACCGGTCTAGCACAACACCTTACAAAGAGCAAACACGTAGCGGATTTCTCAAATGTTAAAATTTTAGACATTGAACGGAGAGAGAAAACGAGAATGACGCTGGAAAGTATTCGCATTCAACAACTACTACAAAACGCGATGAACTTCAAAGAAGATTTTGACAACATAAGCAGCGGCTACTCAGCTATTATACAGAGATGCAAGAGAATGTAAAAAATAAACAAATGTCATTTTAATGTACCTATGTTAATAATGTTGTGCAAAATTATATTAGTACCTGGAAAAAAATAATTATTAATGTGAATATTAATGTAAGTAGCTAAATAAGTGTTAAGTGATGTGCCAGTTTTATGTTTATTGTTAGATATCTTAAAATAAAGTTTAACGTATTTAATTTTATATACTTAACATTAAAAAGATCCCCAAAGAAGAAGACGTAAGGTAACGCCGAAACGCGTCGGGATAAACAAATATACCCTGTTTTAATTTATGGCCACAAATGCTCATTTTAGCAAACCATTTATTATTTGTTAAGTGGGTACAATTAATTTACCTTGGTATAAATTATATCCGTGGAAAACTCAGTTACCCGTGTTAGTGTTACATATATGTGAACATACATGAATGTGTATGCATGTTGGTGTGCATTATATGAAAATATGTATGAATGTATTTGCACTAAATAAATTATGTATTATAGTGGCCATGTTTGCAGTAATTAATATTTAGGTCCTGACCTAAACAATCATTAAATGTACTAAAATGTTACCAAATAACTAGAAAAGATTATTTGAAACAATATGTGGCTGTTAAAAGAGAATTACAATAAAAAAGTATAAATAGTAAATATTCTGTGTTAATTTTATTTTCAGCTCTTAGGCCAAAAATCATTTATTTGATGTGGCAAAAATTTTTTTTGATGTAATCCATCAATAATGGTTCATGACTTAATTCAAATTAATCAAATGTAGTAGTGGACCTTTTATAGGGGCCCGTAAATTGTTTAGTCCCGGGCCCGGATTTTCTCTCTACGGACCTGCCTATTGGTGTTACATTTTCACATTTCTAGGATAACTCCACGTCTTTCACCAACCAAACGTTATGAACCTAGTTTTGCTTAGGTTAGGTTGAACTGACCGGTCCATGAGAATCTCACATAGACTGAATAAGTCCGTACTGTTCTAGGTTTGCTTGATTGCAATGAAATAAAATGTATAGCGCGGTTAGGTTTTAGTAAGGGATGGTCCATAAATTTACAAACTCAGTAAATCCTAAATTAAACTAAGAAATTATGTTAATGCTATTTTTATAGATGCTTACTTTTTCTCTAAACGTTTAAACTTCATAACAGATACTAGATTCAGTAAGTGTGAGGTTTGAACTCAACGGGACCGGATTACATGTAATTAGGTACGAGAAACTAGTTAACGGTGTTGTTATTGAAGTTTATGGGGTTCTGCAAGCACCTAGGAGAATAATTTTACAAAAAAAACACTTCTTCCGAAATTAAAACTCTTTTGCATTTGCTTCAAAAGCTGAATATAAAAATACATTTTTTTATTCGCAATTTATGAACATGTGATGAATTACTCTCGAAATTACTTAATCGTAGAAATTTTCAAATTTTCGGAAACACGTCCTGCAAACTTCAAATTAATAAAAAAAAATTTCAGAGTTTATTACAGTTTACATTTAAAAAACCCACGTTGAAGTAGTTGAACATTTTGTTGCATTAGGCAATACGTGAGTGTGGCAAAACTCGACCAAGGAATGGTGAAAAGAAAACACTTGAAATTACACCAAATAAAAATCGTAAAAATATATAATTAGCTAGAAATTTATGTTAAATGTGTGACACAACATCCCGACTATTTTCATAACGGAGTTGCGTTTAACAAGTGGACAAATTCAATATTCGTCGTAAAACTCCAGGATTTCTTGATTGCTCCGATATCCATACCATTGTTTACCATAAGGTAATGTTTACAATGATCTATACGAATAAAATTAATCAAAATATATTTTTAACGTTTACTTATGAAATGCGTAGGCGAATTTAACACAGTTCTTGTGTATTTTTGGTGTTAAGACAATTCTTCCATATTCTTATAGTGACTGAATATATTATGCCAAATGAAAAGTGCAAAAATAAAACAATGGCGGATCCCCTCAAGAAGCCTTCGAAGCTGTGACACAGATATCAGTTCTACACTCAAAAAAGTTTTTTTTCTAAAATGGGAATGGTTTTTCGCCATTGGAATTTATTCACAAAACAATGAAAATTTTATTTAAATCAAGGGAAAACCTATCTTATATGCATGCAAATTTTCTTCATTATTACAAAAATTCATATAATATATTTTTATTTTTTACTTTTTAGTTCTAGGTGGAAAAGAGTACTGCCTTATTTATTATAAGATGAAAAACTTAATTTTATTAATTCAGAATGCATACAGTATGCATACAATATAGTACATACATACATATGTATCAGAAAAATACGTCAAGCTACATTAAAGCTACTTGAAAATTGTCCATATATGCCAAGCTTGAATTTCTACAAGTATGTGCGCCCCCTATCGAAACTTTTTGTATTTTGTTTTGTACTGTCATCGGGTTCGGAATCATGTTTGGAATTTCAAATCTTTAGCTGATCGAGAATTACTTAAAAGCAAGTTTGAGTTCTCACCTAATTATTTCGATCCGTACGCCAACTAACGGATTTTCCGCCTCTTGTTGAATTTTCTCGGTGTCTTAACCTATATATATAAAGATTAACGTTTGTAGCTCAATAAGAAGTTACTTAAAAATCGATCTCAAAACTCTAAATGGCCAAATTTGTATCTAATTATTTCGATCCGTGCGCCACCTAACGGAATTTCTCCCCTTTTGTTTCTTTGTCACGTCACGGTGTCTTAACTTATATTTGAAGTTTCACGTTTGTAGCTCAATGAGAAATTACTCAAAAATCGATACAAAATTTCCCAATTTGCAAACTCTTATCTAATTCTTTCGATCCTAAGGGATTTTCCCTCCTTTTTGCATTGTCTCGGTGTCTAGGTTAGGTTAGGTTGAACTGGCCGGTCCATGAGGACTTCGCATAGACTGAATGGGTCCGTAGTGTTACCAGAAGTTGGTTTTAACGACCAAACTGATAAACCCTGTCAAAAATCAGGACCTATGTTATAAAAGTTCTCATCTAATTATTTCGATCCGTGCGCCACCTAACGGATTTTTACCCCATTTTGTTCCATTGTCTCGGTGTCTTAACCTATATGTATATGAAGTTTCACGTTTGTAGCTTAATGAGAAGTAACTTAAAAATCGGTTGCAAGCTTTGTATTGAAAATGCGTACAAACAATCAACCGACCTAATATAAATGAAATATAAAACAAATATGTTTAAGCTGGCTTGAGGTCCGTGGATGATAAATTAAAACGCAAGTTTTATTTATTTTATTCCCAATATTTCGATTATACACGGTAATAGTCTTCAGAGGAAATGGTTATCACGGCTTCGCTGCTTGACGTGATAAACTCCTCCGTGATATATCATCCACGGACCTCAAGCCAGCTTAAAACATATTTACAAAGTACCTAAAAGGTCGCCAAATAACCATTTATATAGGAAATATAAAAAGTTTGAAGATGAGCCCTCGGACAAGTAGGCTGACGGATAGACCGATTAATTGGTAAGCAATGCTAAAATAAACTTTTTTTATTGACTTAAATATGTTTCTTTCTTTTCAGTTTCTCTTAGAAAACATAATAATTTAAATTCAATTATTAGAAGCCGGTGTTAAGCTCATGAATTCTTAAATATAAGTATGAACTGAACACACCATTAAACAAACATACATAAATATGTGAAACTGAGCCCGAGTTTACAAAGCTTCTCATTCGCAACGAAGAAGAACTTTACAAAAACAAATCTACATGGCACACAAATTAATATAGAGACAAAAATGCCTCAATTGTGTTGTTAGTGTAGAAATGAGAAAAACTGAATTAAGCATGAAAACAAATACTAGCAGGATAGCCTAGTGGTTAAAGGCAACTGCAGTTTCACCATGTGATTCACGGTTCGAATCCCGGTGAAACCTTTGATAACATTACAAAATTGCCTGATGATGATTACGTTGGCGGTTTTCGAAATGGTTCCATCGCAATATGCCAGTAAATGTTTCTTTCTTTTCAGTTTCTCTTCGAAAACATAATAATTGGAATTCAATTATTATAAGCCGGTGTTAAGCTCCTGAATTCTTAAATATAAGTATAAACTGAACACACCTTTAAGCAAACATACATAATTGTATTTTCATTATTAAATTTAATTTTTTTTTGGAAACGCTTTCCTAATGTGTGCTTCATTAATTTACACCCATTAATCTACTGTTTTGAGTAGTCAAATATTACATTTTTTCGGCCTTTAGTATGCTATATATGTAACATGAGGTTCTTCATGACTTCTCGAACTGATAAATAAATTCGTTCTGTTTAATTAACATATACACCAGCCAATAAAATAAGCGCGTTTTAAAAAGATTTAACGCATTATAACTTATATTTATTTAAACATATATGTACATTATGTTTTCTGTCTAATGTTTTAAAACTACTTAAAGCATTTTAATTTATATGTATTTGTGTCTAAAATAATATGAACTATGTTTTCTGGTTAACATCATCGTTTGTAGTTGCCTAAAAAGTAGTTCGATTCATGGGTCATCTCTACGGCAACAATAAACCTTTGTTCAGATTGTCCAAATCCGCGTGTTGGTGTTAGGCAAATGGAATGGAGAGAAAACATAAAACTTTGCAATTCTTGTGTGTTATGGGAAAATAATGCGCTAAATTAGATCCATTTACTAAAAGAGTAACTTAAAGTAATGTGAAACTATTTTTATATAAAAAATTGACCACCACGGCAGTAAATAATTATCAATATGTTGGTTACATTTTGCATTTGCCATCTCCTTTTGACAATCCCTATACCAGTGGAATGAAAAGAATAAAATCAGCTGATGAGATGAGCCAACCATATAATTAAACCATGGTTTTATTATTGTAATTATTATTATAACTAGAATGCATCTCAAAACTACTATTTCATTACAAACTAATAATAATCTTATTTCATCAGGGGGAAAAAGCATGTGGAAATGAAATATTTGAATCCTAGGTAACTCGCAAATAAACTTGACCGATATACATCTACGACTACAACATCCAACATCAGCTATTATCGTCTACATCTTAAAATATGATACGGGATTTTGAAGCCGTGTCCAGGTATGTCAAGATAGTTTCACTTACCTGGGGTTCAAATAGCTCACAACCTTTGTATTGTCCAACTATTATGTATTTTCTGGGAAGCCAAAGGTGGAGAAATGGTTGGGGAAATCTTCGGTCACTAGTAGCATTTACATTATTTCTTGTCTTAAAGAATATCTTTTGTGTAAATAATAAAATTATTATTTATATTTTTTGAGCTTCATGATTGGAAACTATGTATGTGTATGTGAAAAAAATAAGATTTTCAATGAAAATTTAAATCATTGTGAGTTCCTACAAGTGGCGAATGTTTGGAAAAAACGTTCACAATAGTAAACAGCCTCGATCACCTGTTCAATCGCTGTTCGATTACTAAAATCATTTGCTCAATAGTGTTTTTCAAACATTTTTGTATACGACTGGTATATTGCGTTATTTACACAATTTAAAATGTTTGCTTAACTGGCTCCTCAATTAAATAACAAGATTTTTAAATTAAAATCAATATGTTGTCTGATTTTCTGTATACACAATTAAAAGAAAAGCTGTTTTGAAACACAAATGGGCGATTCATGGCACCTCAATTTAATAACGGCGAGAAAAAAAAACGTTTCTTCCATTCTCTGGCCATTCGCGACAGCCGTTCTCCCTGTCAGCTTATCTTTGACAGGTAGATATGGCAATGGAGGAATAGAAAGATTTTTCGCTTGTATGAATTCACAATGATTAAAATTTTAACAAGTTCAAAATTCATTATTCAGCCAACAAATATATTCATAAAAGATTCAGAAAGCTGAATTAAAAATGATTATCAATTTTTGATCACCTAAAGTAAACACATTTGATTCAAATATGGTTCCAAAATGTGATTGAAAAACTATATTCAGTTTTGTATCATCAAAGGTAAGTATATTTGATTATTCTTTTTGTTGTTTTTTATGAAATATTAAAATTTAATCATCAGAGGACTTCAAAAATGATTCCAAAAAGTGATGGAAAAATGCTTTTCAGTTTTTGATCATCAAAATTATTCATATTTGATAATTTCTTTTGTTCAATTGCATGATAACTCACTATTTAGTCAGAAAGAAAAAGTAAAAGTATTGATATGTAGGGAAATTCAAAATTTAATCACCTAAAAGCTGAGTGGGTTATGTTTTCTGACTGACAAAATATTACAAACAAAAAATTCAAATCATTATCTGAGTACGTCGCACATATGTATGTAGGTAGGTGTAGGTAGACTTTCAAGTTTTGGGCGGCCAAAAATATTTTATTGTCTATATCTTCTAAAACTGTTTAATAAATGAAAAATTGTAATAATTTGTGTAATTAATCGGTTATATTAAAAAAATAGATATTACACTGTGTAATACTAAAAAATACCTGCGCAGTGAAGCTATTTTTCTTGTTGTACGGCAATATATCCCCTCTATCTAACCCCCTATCTGCAAGTATCTGCAGCTAAATTTAATGCAGTTAGCAAGCTAATTGTGCCAAGTACCATGTTTACAACTAATTTTCATTTGGACGGACTTAGAAACATAACAAAACTGGTTTTGAACACCAAAAATAAAATAAAAATTTTTTTTTAAATCCTAAATAAAATAAGTTCTTTATCAATTTATAACTTTTAAAAATCACAAACACCATTAATAATATTAGTATTTACCTGAAATATTAGAATCCATCACAATTACTCAATTCAATTGTCTTAAAACTTAAAATATTCACGTTAAAACATGCGATTTCACATAGGCTAAAAAAAACTATAACACGCGTTTCAGAAATAGCTAAATTCCGATTACTTGACAGCTAACGCAAGGTATGCGATGGATGGGAAGGGGTAAAATTATTGTTCCCCTGTCTATTCTTAAGCTGTGGGAGTGCTTTTTTTGTAATTGTGGTAACTTTCAGAAACTCAATTATGGCCGCCTAAATGTCTAAAATCTACCTATGTGCGTCGTTTGTACATTTAATATTGTAAAAAAGTAAGGTTTTCTTTTTTTTTAAAGAAAGTTCCAGCATGATAGAGACTGAGTGACAATTTCGTGTTCGCGGGATTTTGCCAAGATTTGGAGCAGAGTGCAAATCTATTCGATGGTAAATTAACCAAGAATGCGTTTGACAAATCGTGTATATCTTCTAATACAAGTAAACATGTTTTGATAAGGAAAATTTGTCAGAAAAAACTCACTTGTAGTACAAGACGGACACCTTGTTTTAAGCCGCACTGATAAGGTTAGACTAAACTATCCCTACAAGAATACTGACTATCATATGACTATCATCTGATTGTCAGCAATGTCAACCTAACGATCAGCGCCTCATACAAACTTTCTATCGAAAACTTAAGGGGACTTGCTCAAATGTGATGTAAACAATTGTGTACGTGTGAGTTTTTGTCTCCTTCTTATACACCAACATGGCCTTTTGTGTTTCGTGGAAGGAGGAAATGCTTTATGCACTGACCGGGATATTTAAGCCTCACTGCGAGACTCTCCGAGTGTAGGACTCCCTTCTTCCATGAAGGCCTACCCACTAAAACCTAACCTCCCACGGCCCGCGCAAATCCACGTACCTGGGACCGCGTTTAGCATTACTTCGGGTACGGGTGCGCGCTACGTGAGCTCTATGGCTACTCTCACGCTAATGGGCTAGGCACCCGTCTTCTCGTTTACTGGTAAGTATATGCCTCACATATGTGCTGACCGTATCCCATCTGTCTCTTCGACAGGTCATGTTATTAATGACACTGCCCGGGGATAGGTCGCCAAGTACCTCTTCTACCCTCCTTCGCTGATGGGAGAAGTGCCTGCATTCGAAGAAGGTGTGGCGTACATCGTCTATTTCCCCACAGTACAGACAGCTCGGGCTATCAACCTTACCCACACCAACATGGCCTACTGATTAAGAATATAGCCGTACTGCTCACTCTCATTCCTTTTCCTGGATCAGTGCTGACACTCTAACTATCAAAAAGTGTCATAAATGATAGTTTATTGTAGATATCAGGTTTGACTATTATACTATCATAAATGACCATTGTTATATTCCGCCAAAAATGAAACAACGCTTTTTGCTTTTTATTTACTTTATTTCATTACGTTCTTAATTTTGTACGTGATAAAAGCCTATGTGTTTCTTATTTGTTTAAAATAAATAGTTTTATAAGAATTCGAGTTCAGAATGTCCAATTTAAATTCAGAAAATAACAAAACAACAGAAGAGCGCTTTCCTCATGCGGAAACACATTTAAAAATTAATCACCACTAACCACTATTATTTTTCGCGTATCAATTTTTTGAGTGCGCCCCACACATTCCGACAGCTTTTGGTATTTTTTAATATTTTCGATTTTTTTTGCTTTTAGCATGGAGCTTTGAAATGCTCTCTTTTTCATTTTTTAAACTTATTTTTTATATGGTTTTCGTCGGTTGAAAATGGCGGAATTTAAAAAATAACAAAACAACCGTGGTAATCATTTGATTGTCATATGACAGTCAGTAGTGACAACATGATTAAATCGGATAAACTGTTCTCGCATACATAAAATTCCGTTGAGAATTATGTATCTGTCTCACATGCATAATGTTATCTGCTGTATGTTCTTTTGTTATGTACCAGGTGTCCGAAGCTTTCCCAGTTTGAGTCCTTTTTCATGATTATAGGCTGTCGTTGGGTACATGCGGACATGCGTGAGCGAACAAAGGAACATACATAAATTTGAGTATCAATGTTTACGTCATCGCAGGATCAGCATTGTCAATTAAAGGTGTGAGTGTATTAGCAAAACTATCAGCGTTTCTTGTAGGGATGCTAGTTTTCCCACACAAACAAAGCCTTTGGGCTTTAATTGGCTGCACTATTTTCATATGCACATGTCTGCGCAAAGGTCATACAGCTCATCGTTAAAACTCGTTCGAGACTCGCCGTAGGCATTACGGACATCCGGAGAACTTTTGGCTTGAACACTTCAAGAGCCATCGCATGTTCTTTAGCCACCTTCCATGGCTCCGATCCAAACATCGAACAGGTATGATGAACGACTTGAAGAGCGTGATCTTCGTTCCGCGAGAGGGGACTACTTTTTAATTGGCTACTCAGTCCAAAGGAGCAATTGTTGGCAAAAGTAAATCTTCTCGATTTTTAAGCTGGCATTGTTTTCGCTGTTAATAGTGGTTCCCAGATAGACCAAGTCCTTAACAGTCTCGAATTTATATCGGTCAATAGTGACGTAGCTGCCAAAGCGCGAACGCGCCAATTTATTCTTGGACGATAGTAAGTGCTTCGTACTGCAAGGCCAATAATATTAAAATCATCAGCATACATCAGTAATTGTACGCTCTTATAATAGATTGTGCCATCACGCTGCTTCCAGAACTATCTTTTCCATTAGGTTAAAGAAATCGCAGAAAGGGTGTTGCCTTGTCAGAAGCTTAATTTGGTTTCGAATGTCTCGGAGACGTTCTCCCCAATCCTTACGGAGATGGTGGCGTTGCTCAACGGCATTTGGTAACCTTGCAGCGAACTTAATTTCTAACATAGCAGCATACAAGCAACTTCTGCAAAAGCTGATTTCTAGTCGACAAAAAGATGGTGGGTGTCGATTCTGTTATCGTGATGATATGGTCGATAACAGATTTACAAGGTGTAAGGCCGCACATTGAACATATTTTCTGCTGTATCGGCTTCTGGGTTTAGGTATGGCGGAAGCATATACGGTTGTAGGCATAACCTACATCACCTGTATTTTCAGCATTACATACCTAATAATATAATTCTTTCAGAGTTGCGGTTCTCATTTTCTAACCGTTGTTTCATTAGAGACACCTGAAAACGTTAGCATCGTGCTTTACCCCGATACTTAGCATTGACATAGCGGATTCTCATGGTGTTATCAAAAATAATTGGAAGTTTTAATACATTTATACAAAGCAAACACTATTACGTACATATATTTGATCTGCCATTTCCAGAGGATTAGATGGATGAATCTCTCAATTTGCGCCTGCCTCTTGCCAGCTCTATTAGCCGTGATGTTCTTCTTCAACTTCCTCACTATCAATTAACCACAGATCAACACAATCAATTTATAACATTTTATATATTTAATACAAAATTACTCATTTGAATGAGTTTTAAAAATGCTTTATTTTAATTTTTTCAAACATGGAAGTATTCAAAAGTCTATTCTACTGCTAATCGACACTCGCAATAGGGGTGTATGTCTGTGCTAAAATATATAAAGAAAATGTTATCTTCTTCTTTTTTGCACAGGTACACAAATTAACATATTAAAGATTACCACGTGAGAAGTATGGAGTCGAATTTTCCTTGTTCCCCATTATCGCTGCATCAGTATTATACATTTTTGTACCAATAACACATACTAATTTTATCTCTGCCTAATTTTGCATTTTTTCGAAACTATGTGGCAAATATTAAAGTGGCTTTGAACATGCTTCACTTAATTGACATAAACTTATGTAAATAAAACTCGATATACCTATAACAAGTCTGCTTTTTTGAAAATCGGATTCAATTGCACAGTTGCGTGTGAATCTTAATTCTGGAAATATGCCCATTATATATAAAATCTTAGATAATAAAAGTTCAGATTTTGAAAAGGAAGTTTTCAGTTGGGTCAGATTTAAAAACTGAGTACACCATTAGCTTCAGCGGCTGTTACAAAACATTCATAGTTCATTTCTTCACCCACAAGGTTATACCATCTATTATATACATTTAAAAATCAGCAAAATCGCTCTGGCCAGTCGAGAGGTAACAAGTGAAAACTATTCAAAACCCGATATAAAAGGCTCCTCAAGAACTCGAATATGATCAATAGTTTCATAAAATGCTATGTGGGATACGACCAGTCATCTGCCAAAGTCAAAATTGAGAAGTGTTCTATGTAAATGAGCTCTAACTGGCGCATGGCATCCACTCGTATAGCCGTATTAAAGCGTGGCATTATACAAACGCTTACTTGGTGCACACAAAAACTCAACAAAAATGTTTTTATAGGTAGGAAACTAGCTATTTTTCGTTTGTTACTTGTGAGTTTGTCTGTCGGTTGAGACGCCTGCTGACTGGCTGCTGTGGAGGCATTAACGATATGACGTTCGTACACATATATGTACAAATGTTTATACATGGTTACGATTGTGTATATAAAGTGCAGGTATTGTGGTTCCACCCCAACTTGGCGTTTACTCGAGCATAATCGTAATACGAATGGCTCTAAGCGTTTCATAATGATGTGCAGGCATAAATTGCAACAACAGCATGTGCGGTCAATGTAGAATAAAGAGCAAAACAAGGAGGATGAGAAAAAAGAGTAGAACCGACCGTGCCAAGTCCTATAATTAAACAATTATTGCAACTCCCACTTTTTGCCTTTGGGCATTCGATGGGACAGTCCTTATGCTATATGCGCTACTCCTCCTTTTTGGGATCAACAAAACGCGATCACAACTACAGAGGCTTTAATAAAGTACACGGCAACGACTAAGCGTTGCACAGATCAGAATTTAGACCAAATGCGGAACAAGCATGTGGTAACAGCTTTTGAACCACCTCCGTCTCCTCATACTTATTTGGCAACTTTAACAATAGCATATTACTCTGATTCCTCCCCACCTGTTACCCATTACCTGATCTTCGAGTCTTTTAAAATCTGGCATTCCTTATCACTGTAGCAGCCATAGTATGTGGTTAGAGCAGTAGCGTAGATACGGGGGATTTAGGGAATATATCCCCCATGGATAGACGACAATGAGCGTTTCCGGGTCTGTAACGAGACAAGTGTCCGTATAATTTGTAATCTTTTTGGTTAAAACAGTTTATGTAGTAAAACCCTAATTTTAGGACTCATTTATTTATGAATGGCGCAATGTTTATATATATAAACTAGCTTTACACGGCGTACGTTGTAACGCCCGATATCTAATGAATGTTGCGTTATTTTTTCTGTTTTGTTTGTTGATAATTTAGTTTATTGTTCTGTATATTAAATTGAATTTTGTACGCATATTTGGTGAAATTTTCGTATAAAACATTTTATTATTGTATCTTATTGTAATGCATGTGGGTACACAATATTTTTGGTTTTTTCGTTCGGTGCAAAGATAAACAAATTTTTTTGACGTTCCAACTCTAGAGCAAGCCACATATGGCCATGGGAAAAGCACGGACTCTCTAAATTTAATCCTGCAACAGTAAGCGATTGTCCTTGTGATTTGTTGATTGTAGTTGCAAAAGCAAGGCGTACAGGTAACTGTAAGCGCTTAAAATTGAATGGCAAATCTGTAGGAATCATTGGGATCCGTGGTATGAGCTAGAGGTTTACGCCGATCACTTTATCGGCGGCGGCGGCGTAGGCTCTATTATATACCGGCGGCTGTGTTCTTACTTTAAAAAGCTTGACTTTTCTATTTAAAAAAATTATATTTCGGAAAGGTATTGTTTGTATGTATTTAAGGAAATCAACGTGTTTGCCATTTCGAAAGATCCGGGGTTTTTGCCTCAAAATCTCGCAGACCGTTCAAAATGTTTCAGGAGTAGCTCCTTGCGAAGGGATTGTCCCTCGTTCACTTACTCCAGATGGGCTTCGAACCTAACCCCGGTCTTTGGTATTGGTACTGCTGCGTCTGCTGAAAAGAAATAGATATACATAAAATAGTCACACTTTTGTCTGAATATCTCGTGCAACGCGTAGTTTCACCTAGGGTTAACTCCTAATAATCGTCGCGAACACAATTTCTTTAAATAATTTGTGGCTCCTTGGTGGTCACGCACAAAGGCGACTTACGGTTGCTATTAATGGTTTATTAATATTCATGACTCTCGTGGCACAGGGCGCCTCCAGTTTTTTTGGCTGTTTTTAAGAGCTAAAATTCCCGATGTGCGAACAGTAGCAATCCCGACCACCAGTCGTTACCACGCCTCCTGAACCTCACATCATATGCCAGCACAGAAGCTGAAGGGCTGCGACTTTCCAACGGATGCTTTTGTCGCGCTATGCTGCCGAGATACACCAGAGAAACACCTTGAATCGTTAGGGAGTGACTATTCGGCCAAGGATGCCGCCCTCGAAATCATAAGCAGTCTAAGTGGATGTCATTGCGTAATGGGTGAACATCGTATAATCCTCGGCACATCTACATAATTAAAATTTTACAAGGACCCTGGATAACATTTTTAAAATGTAGACCAAAGTTTGCAGACGTTTGTGTTCACAACATTGATTTCAATAGTCTTCGTTAAATCAAAACGATATTTTAGAATGAAAGTCGATTGAAAGATGTTAACTACTGTTTTCCGATATGATATATGAGCCCGTTATGGATGACCGCGTAGCTTCAGTTCTCAGACTAGTTCGACTGTCCACTACGTTAGGGTAGTAGCACACACGATCACTAGTTCGACCGTCTTGGGAAAGCTTTTGCTTCACCACTTTGAGTGTTCTTGCGAAGGACAAAGCCTCACCTGGTAAACATATGTGCCTACGTATTCACATTTGTAAAAAGAGCCGTAACGTGTTTGTGATATTTAAACTTGGTTGATAGACTATAATCAATATGATTCACTCCAAGGGACTAGTTTTGGATAGGGCCACCAACTTTAGGAAATGTCAAACCGGGAGACTTTGGTGTTGAGGGATGTAGTGTGAAAATCAAAATTAACTTTCAGACGCTAGTGTATAGTTTCGCAAATGAACAACAGATGTTTGAATGTAAGCCCAAGTGATTTTTCAAACCCTTCTAATACGTACATAAGTCCTCAACTTAAGTATGAAGTAAGAATCATTTCAAAGGAGTGTTTATGCCCCTAGAACCTACTAAAGGATTTGGCATCACTGATTTCGCTTATTCTTTCAGCCAATCGCAATATAAAATTTAAAAAAAAATCGGGTTTTTGGGTAATTTGCTTTTTTTAACAACTTGAGGACAATTTGAAAACATGTTCACCTTGGGTCATTTTATTTGAATTCATTGTTCATTATTAATTTTTTGAAAAAAATATGTAAAGTGAGCTTATCAATTTATTCTATAACTTTAATTTTAGTGCTTGGTGAATTGGGTGACGTGTTAAGTTGACAACGAAAACGCCTGTTTTTTTAAATAATTTTTAAACAATGAGGAAGAGTTAAATTTCGCAATTAGTTTCTTAAAACTGGCAGTGATGCGCATCCTTCCATCCACTTTCGACCAAATCCGACCAATTTTCGACATGAACAATGAATGGCCTAAACAGTCTTAAACTAGTAGAAAATATAGTAACGCGCCGGGCGCCGCCGCCGCTGCGCCGATACTTTTGACATTGGGCGTCGGCGGGCGAAAAACGACCTAAATCGGCGGCGGCGGCGTTTATCGGCGGCGTATATATCTAGTATGAGCACATCATCACCTTTGCTTTTACCGCTGATGGTTGTTGCTTCGATTACATTCGGCATTAATTTCTTAACGCAAAGTCTGGTTCCATTGCACAATTTTAGTGGGCCTAAATTCCGAAGAAGTATAATTGGTGAGCCAATTTTCAAAGTTAGTATATGCATCCATTCCAGGTGGTTCTAAAGAATTTAGAAATTCAATTGGATAATTCACAATTTGATCTTCATCTGTAACTGTGTCGATCGATTTATATTTCGTCACTTCACCAGAAATGTGGTTTTGAATGCGATCCTTGATTTTGTTAACATGATCATTTTTGGGAGCTAAAATTGCTCGTTCGCATAGCCAAAAAAAATTAAATTTAAAATTCTTAATTCTGAAATATGAAAAACCTTCGTCTTGACCGAAGGAACCTATAGCCAAAATTTGGTGATGATTGAAGTGTTGGAAATACGTTTCCATAGCGAGCACAGATACACACAGAATTTGATTTATATATATATAGATGTATGCAATAGCACGCTAAAACTTGGCTGTCGCCTGGTCGAAGAACACGAAACTCTAAGATGACCAAATACTGACTTCGACAATCCAAAAATACACCTCTGTGTATAGCTAGTAGAAATTGCACGCTGTAACGCAAGGAAATTTCGCCGTTAAATATAGATACTTTCAAAACAGACCGTTGATGTTCACTCCATTCGGCTCTCACACCTGCTCACTGAGAACAAACACCATATCTTACCAAAAATCCCGAAAAAAACAACTGGTTCGTCGAAGAATATCGCACGGCTTCAGAAAAAACCCCGGCCTTCGGGCGCGGTACAGCGCGTTGAGCGTTATGTGTGGGTGTTTTATAGTTTATTTTAAATCAAATAAAATAATCAAAAAAACAATTTTTAAGTTGAAACGGTTTTATTGAAAACAATACTTACATTAAGTAATAATATACTAAAAGCTAGAAAATAATTAGGTAGGTCCTAGGTACTAGTCATCACACTCCTCATCAATCTAGGACGTTGATCAGACAATTAAATTAAAGCGTTGGACGCGTAAGAATTGAACGCATCCAAAAGGTATTTTTAAAATTTGCATTACGCAACTTACGTTTCTCGGAGCCTATTCCGACTTATGAAGCGCGATGCTTATTGATTAGTTTAAAATCATTGCAGAGCAGGAGAACAATTTTGTCGCTGTCATTAATTTTGATTTGTTTCGGGGTGTTGTTGATTATCCCATGCTCCTTGAAAGGATTCTAATAAACATTCCAGCTAGAGCTCTGCGTAGCTCCGAGTTCTTCCATGTTGGTATTTCTAAAGCTCTTTATGTGAAAAATGCTCCAATTACTAGAGCTTTAATTGAGTTCAACAGAATTGCTAGATTTATCGAGATAGATTTTTTCAGGTTCGAAAGATCGCTTTTAAATTCTTTAACTACTCTTTATAAATAAAGTATTTGAAATGTAGTATTATTGTTTAATATATATATATATATATATATATGATATATATGTCTAAATAGCATATATAGATTTGTATGCTGATTGCTAAAATAATAAATAAATAAAAATCGGACAAAAAATACGATTTTTTTTAACGTCTCTATTCTTGCGCTACCTGGCGGCGATTTTTTTCATATGTCGCTTTCTATTCATGTATGTATTATAATACAAATATAATCCACATCGGACCACAATAAATTTTTTGAATATCTCGGTCTTTGCACCACCTATCGGCATCTTATTATTGCATTGTCGTCGGGTTCTGAACTATATCAAGTTTGAAGCTTGTAGCTTATCGGGAAGTTACTTAAATTTCAATTACAAAATTCGTGCCGGCCGGCCTGTCAAGTCAAGCTAATAAACCGTTTAATAATAAAATTACAGTTCCAGACATTTATCGCGCAGTTTCCGAATTCCCACCGAAATCGGTGACCTGGTAAACCATGTATAGAGATGTTTATATTATGGACGATGAAGCACCCAGAAAAGATATTGATTCCGAGCCCACAATGGATGGGGCGTGGCCTGCGGAGATATTTTAATATGGCGGCAAACACCGCAGTCGCGGAGGTCATCCTTCCAACTGACTGGCCCTTTCGAGTGCGGCCTCAGGCTTGGTTATCTACCATGGAGCAAATTTTCGCTAAGCCATAAACTGAAAAAATACCGATAAACAAAATGGCATACATCACCATGTAATTGATTCTAAACGGCCCTTGATAAAAACGTATACGGCTGTGCAAAATGACCAGGAGCAACTCCACCAGCTTAGTCATAATTGGGAAGGATCAGTAGAGCTGTCCCAACCTAATTGAGGTTTCAGGCAGGGTTGGAACTAACATTAGCACCTCGAATAATATCATAAAGTCAACCACGAGAGACTATGAAAGACTTGGTCTATCTCGGGAAAAGGATTTACAGCGAAGCCAATGTTTCTAGCCAACAAGTGTTGCTTTCGACTAAATATGCAATTAAAGATTAAGGTCTATCACGACGAAACAAAATTAAACTCTTACATACATATGTCGTCGTATTATTGTATGAGTCGGAATAGTATACGCTGTCGAGAGAAGATGAGATGGCCCTTGGCGTGTTTTAGAGAAAGTTCGCCGGAAGATTTATGATAGCGGTAGTGGTGACGACGGCGAGTATCGAGGAAGGTGTAATGAGATCTTTACACAGGTGTGAAGATAGTCCAATGAATAGAAGCTTAAAGGCTTCGCTGGCTAGCTCATGTTATGCGAATGACGAAGAACTCCAGGCGGGGAATGTATTTCTATCGATACCTGTATTTGGAAGCGGAGGAAGGGAAAGACCTCCACAAAATGGTTATTTTACTATCTGAGGGCTTATTAAATTGTCCATTAAAGTTGGTTTTAAGTGTGGTGTGCTAAAATGAAAAAGTTGTCTCGAAATCAAATTTCTCGTCAAGCGATCAAGACCAATAATTTGTGGATACTAGAATAATCAACTATCGGGAAAAATTTCAAAACTAAGCACAGCCAAATATTGATCGAAGAATAAAGATGTTGCATGCGCGAACTTCAGTGTAAAGCAGACGGTTCACAAAATTCTAGTAAGTCACTTCCACCACACCAAAAACTTTAACACAATTTTTAACATAATTTAAGCACACAAATACAGGCATGCTTAACCAACGAACCGATATCATTTCGTTACGATAATCAACGTTAATAAACGAAACAAAGTCATTTCGTTTCGTTTATTAACGTTGAGAACGTCAATTAACGTTAAATTGACGTTCTTAACGTTAATAAACGAAACGAAATGACTTTGTTTCGTTTATTAAACGTAAATTATCGTAACGAAATGATATCGGTTCGTTGTTAGCATGCCTGCACAAATACACTGATTGGAGTTTTAGAGAGTAAAAGTTAAAAATCTGAACACATTAGCTGAATAAAAAGTGTACAAATAATTATTAAATAACAAATACAGACAGTGGTAGTTTAACAAATTCTGCTGTGGTATGTGGTGAATGTGATCTACTAGAATTTTGTGAAGCTTGCTTCACACTATTTTTGTCCCTGCAACATCTTTATTCATCGATCAATCTTGTCACAGCAAAACATTTGAACAGCGTTTTTTTCGATTTTTGTTGTTGTTTTAGTTATAAAAAACAAAGGCTGCAAACCGGGTCATAAAGCACCCGCTATTTTGGGGTTTGAATCGACCAAACCGATCTTAGTTTGAGAATCGAACTGAAAGCCAAAAAAATGTATTAGTTCGTTTCAAATAATATTCTCCCCAAGGGAACTTGCTTAAAAATACAACTCTCAGATAAATGTTT
This sequence comes from Eurosta solidaginis, assembly GCA_029619165.1. Classification (NCBI taxonomy): domain Eukaryota; kingdom Metazoa; phylum Arthropoda; class Insecta; order Diptera; family Tephritidae; genus Eurosta; species Eurosta solidaginis. The sequence continues at coordinate 9,468 of JARSSU010037312.1, read as the reverse complement.
GCTTACATATTACCGCCGATAATGCTTACTTATACACGTTTTATATAAAAATATATATCAAATATTTAATACGAAAATGTTAATCAGGATTAAGTTTTAATGCAAAATCCCACGGAAAGAAGTAAAAGCTTTAAAGTGCCCATATTTTGCTCAGTTTTTAATCGAGTCATTTGAATTAATGCATTTTCGTGCCATAGCCAAAGATATGAATGACCAGAGTAAGTACATAAAAAAGAGAGAGTTCTAGAGCTCCTCAAGTTTTCGCGAATTTTCGAGAATTTCACATAAAGGCCTATGTCAGAAGGTAGCAAAGTACTTACTACTATTACATTGTTGGGCCTCGATGCACTGCGACATTTATTTAGATCAACTGTGCATGTATCTATGCTGTAAGTAATGTATTTAAGTACCGTCTTCAGCCTTTTACTCCAGCGAGGCATTCGCAGATAATGCGAATCCGTGTTTCATGCTCCAGCTCCGAAGCGTGATACTTGTGTATCGGATATATTTAATTTATTTGGGTGATATCGTAGACTACAGTGCCCAGTGAGAGTTCATGTATCCTATCTGCTTAGATTAATGAGTTTGGCTAACTACTCTTCGTTGCTGGGAGTATAACAATTTTGTTCGTGTTGTTGTTGTTGTTGTAAGCGATAGGTTGCTCCCCGAAGGCTTTTGGGAGTGGTTATCGATGTGATGGTCCTTTGCCGGATACAGATCCGGACGGCTCCGGTACCACTAGCACCATTACAGGTGCTAGCCCGACCATCTCGGGAACGATTTGATGTGGCCAGCCGCATTAAACCTTCAGGCCATCCCCCTCCTCCCCACTCAAGTTCCATGAGGCGTATTGGGGTCGCGAGATTTTTGTTGCGCTCGTCTGCTGTAGTGAACTAGGATTACGCCGTCGGATACACATGGTGTGAGGTTGAGTCAATTAGGTTGAGAGAAGGCTATATATTGCGTCGCTGGCTAACTCTGAAGCGTGGTGCGCTGAGCACCCACCCCTTGATCGGTTCATTTTAGTCGTCCTGCTCTAGCGACGAGTTGTCATAGCCCTGTATCCGCTCGGTAATATTCTTACGCCCCTTACTACGACGCGATGGGGAGACCACTTTGTTCGTATTTGCCGTTGGGTGATTGCATATATATAGGTTGTCTGAACCTGCTATGGTTTCCAACTATATGCATAGTTTAGTGATTTCTCTAATTTTTGTGGAGACTCATCAGTACGTGGCACTTTGATCATCAGAGACATGTGTGTTTAACATCAGCCCTACTTGGCTTTAGTACTATCGAACTAGCGCTGTTCATTATCATCATGTCCGCATGATATCCGCTGGGTGACGCAGAGCCATGCCCACTCATTGTAGGACATGCGCTACTAAGAACGGCAGCTGTCTCCATCGCACGCGTTCGTATGGTTACCGTGAGCGACTCGGGATTTTTTCCACGACCAACTTGCTTGTCATTTCAGTGTAACCGCTACATTTATTTGTGTGTGCGCTTCTCATTCCCGAGGTGCGAATATGTTATCGCCTGCGGATCAGCTCCTTGGGACAGGCGTAGCTGACTGCTCATACCCTCCTGCTCTCGCGAAGGCGAGTGACTCTAACTACCCCGGTCCCAGGGGCTGTGTTGGCTGCATGCATATGTCGAAAGCATTTATCTCTCACAGCGGTTATAGGCTCTTGCCAGTGTGTGCGACGTGATAAGAAGATGTGTTTGTAGAACCGCAACGTTCGTCGCTCCACTGACGATATTTCTATATAAACGATTCTAGTTGGCGGCATCACCTGCTATTACACGTCGCATGAGCGTACCTTCATGCGGTTCACTCATCTCAATCGTACTGCTCCAGCCACCCTATCTATGTGCAGCGACGCTAGAGACTGTGCGCGCTGTGCTCAGCGACCCAATAGCGAGCCATCTCACCTAACGCGGAGGCCAGACTACAAGCTCATCAGCCTACAAGCTACGTAGCATGGACGAGATTTGCAGTGCGACACAGTCAGATTTGTACCCTCGTCCGGCTCCTTTTCGACTACATTACGCGCATAGGAGCAGTCTGCGTAATCAGAGTGATCATCACGCCTATGTCCAGCATCGTGTGTGTTACGTATGCGCATATTTAGAATATTTACGATCGCGACAGTTCTGGCGCCATACAGTTCATGTGCGCTTGGCGCGATGTCGCTGACCTTCGTAGATGCATTACTGAGCTTAGTAACGCGTACTCCGTTCGCACACCGGTTCATATCGTTGGACCTTGCTGCCACACACAGCACTAGATACGCCAACTCCATTGACCAGTCGGCAGGCATACGCGAGAAGGCGCACACTCAGAGCAAGCCTATAGTGACTTGGCAGAGGCGCTCATTATTAGTCTCATTAGCACAGGTACGCATCTCTGATTGCCGCTAGAGTGCATGACGACTGCCTACAGCGCAGTAGGTGCACTTCCGACATTTTAGCTCAACTTGAATTGGAACGGATTAACCTAGATCAGCTCGCGACAGAGTATAGTTGATTACATAAACAAAAATGTATACAACATCCGTATAGTGCTCGCAATTCAAGAGAACACAAGCTGCAAGTGTCGGTATCTCTCGCAGAGTCTTGTGATGGCTACAACCATCACCAGTAGCAAGATCGCGAAGATTGCGCTACAAGGAGTAAATGGTGGTAGGCCTTGCGCCTGTATCGGCCCGCCACAGCCGTGCAATATAGTCCTTCTTGCACTGCCTAACACAATGCCCAGCAGTGAGCGATACGCGTTAGACAGGTCAAGTGCTATACAGCTCGCTGGTCAGGTCTGGATGTTGAGCGTTAGAAATAATGACGCGTATCTCTACTTCGCCTCCTGCGCACCTGCTCGTCCGAAGTGGGTATGCGCTCACTGATATCAGTATGGCTAGACTCTGTGGGCGAATAGTCGACTATCCTTGGCGATTTCAACGCTCACTGGTCAACGATCTCTGGCTAAATCGCAGCTTAGCCTTAGTCGATCAGCAGTAGGCAATAGTATCGATGACGCCTGTTCTGCACGATACATGCGATGGCGACTGTCCCCAGCAGCATTGCTTAGGTAATTGCCACACGCTCCTCGCCTAAAAATACTCAGTCGGGGCTGCGCAAAATTTTGCGTTGCATGGCTAGCCGTATGCTTACTTTAGGGCTCTGACGGCACCTGCCGCATACTCCTTTCAATAGTGAGCGACCTGCCAGTATCAATCACGCTCATGTTAAAGGCGGACTTTCACGCAATTTTAAAAAGCTCTATTGGGATAGGACTAGCACCCTAACGTTTTGCAATCATCTCTTGTGCCTGCTCTGCCCGTATTGCCGACTGAATGTCGCGGCAAGTGCGAGCATAGGGCGTTCCTAGCTAAGGTACATCGCTTCAGCTGATGCAGTCCGGCTTCATTGCGCGGCCGCTACAGATATACCGTGAAATCGATACGCGCAATTTCACAGCTAGTTCTGAAGACTGCGGAAATTTAGTAAGGGAAGCGTGATGCACATGCGTAGTATTATATCAACCCGGTGAGACCACTGGCTCCTTATATTAGCTGAGTCTAACTCGTTGCATGCTATGTCGAGGCTGTAAATGAGCATACATCGTACCAACAATACGAGGAGCATCTAAGGAACTGCATACATCTCTGGCAGGTGTGTTGGTAGTAATTGTGGTAAAGGCCGTCAAATCCCCGTTTAATCCTAAACCGAAAATCATAATAGATGAAAGTATGCTATAGCCTCTCAGGCGGCGAAAACATATACTCTGATTCGACAAGAAGGCGTTTTGACCGTGACATTTACTTGATAATGCCATTCCTTTGTAGATTCAAGCGCAGTAGCCGTCGTGCTAGAGCAGATGCGAACAGCATAAACGAGTAACTATCGCATGTGCCCCGCTCGATTAGCCATCACCGCCCAGCAGACGTTAGGTTGAAGCAGACCTCCAGCAAGCCAAAGCACTCTCCACGTCAATAGGCGCGCACGACGGATAGGCCATGTACATATGCTAAAACCCTTGGCGCTGATAGGAGATAAAATGAACACACGTTTTTCACCTGTCGCTGTGATGAATTCAATTTCTGCACTCCGCGAACGAATGGAAGATGGCAATGATAATTCACGCCAGCATAAACCCTAGACAAACAGCAGGGCAACCGATAGGACGAGTAGCCACACTTCGACCGATATCTACTATCCTTTCGCGCATAGTAGCAAAGATCATATGGTAAAACCGTTGTGTGCTCGTGCGCTCCTTTCAGCACTGATATAATCTTACTGCATAGGGGCAACGCGATCCGACCGACAAGCCTGGCGTCGCAAACGGCACGGCAGCACCGACCACGCGCGCTTGAATGCATATATAATGGACTCAGCTGAATTAAGCCATTACTGGATTAAATGCTTAGTATAAAAACTCGACATGACTAGATCGGTTGACTCGTGATGGCGACTAATGCGTATACTGTCAAAGAAGCTGCTTAGACACAGTGTCATACCACTGTGCAGCAGCTACTCCTAGACTATAGTAAGCTCTCGACACGCTTCTCCCCTTGTCTAAAAAGATGAGATCCGCTAATTATGCTGAATGTGCGTTCGAGGCTTGTGGGCAGCGGTGGGTATTTGATTGATATAGTTATTAGAGCGCCACAAATAAGCCGATTTTCAAATCATTCCAATTTTTTTATATAGAGCTCCGTGCTGCATAATCCTAGTAATGCCACAGCTGAATAGTATCGCATGCCCTAAAACCCATGCTGCGTTAGCTTAATGCGTCAATCGGAGCTACCCGCGCAGCATACAATCTAAGGTTGTATATAAATTATGTGCAGTTCGATGAATTATCTTTGTAGGAGTATGCCGTACTAGAAGCCAATCGGTCCAGCCTGGTGTTATCTAGGATATCGGTGTGTAACGCCTTTGGAAGCGGGCTGGTCATGCCGGAGAGCCTCGCGTTATTAGTATCTACAATATGCGGCACCCGATGCAGAAGAAAGCTACTAGCTACACTAAGGGAGACACGTTCACCCTGGCGCCATAGCTCGTTCTGGATATCTGTAGACTAGGTTACAACTCTTCCTTGGCCTGAATCTTACGCACCCAGCATACGATGATGATGTGCCGTGCATGACGGATGTGTGCGCCCGACATGGACACCATATAGTATCAGCATTCTATGACGTGTGCGGCCTACATTATGCCACATCTCGTCGTTTCTGTCAAACCTCTGAGTCATTGTCGCATATATGAGATATTCCGTAACCTGGATCCAATGAGTTTTGTCGGCACAATGCGCACGCTGGCAAATGCTGTGAGTGATGCTGGGTCACTATGGAATAAAGTAAATGGGTGCAATACGACTTCCCTACATCCATATACATATCTTTCCTTATTACGCGCTGCATATGATCATGTCGGTGTTTCGCGCTCAGAGGATTCAAGATTTGAAGTCTTAGTACATGCATATGTGGTGCCGTACTTTCTCTATTGGAATTGGGTAGATATCGTCCACTAAGGCAGGCTACGTGGCATGCAGTAGCGGACTTCGTCCATTGCACCCTTTATGACATCATCTACTAATGAAGTTTATTTGATTGTTGTAAGCGACATAGAAAGACCTTCCTGCACACGGTTCACTCGCCGGATCTAGATCCGGTAGCGATTCGCTGGTAAGAATGCATATATTAAGGAACAGGATTTATACTATGACGCAGCCTATGAGCTTTGCACTAGGGTCCGCATCGTCAGTCCTAAGGTCCTTTTGGTATATCAACGTCATTACCATTCCTTGCGTGTCGCTAGCTTTCAATTTGATGAGTCAATGGCTGAGGTCGACCTGCTGACTTCCTTCTGAAGCTCGCTGGTCCGGCCAGAGGTATGATTCAGGCTGTGAATTTTTGCGGCTTATAATAGTGGTAAGGCTGTAAGAGTTTGCAGTTTGTATTCTTTTGATTCTTACAGCTGAGACTAGGTGCTCAGGATAATGTGATACGTGATGTGGAATTCCAATAGTGTTTTAGGTCGGCGACATTGACTCGCGCTTCTCATGAGAGCATACATACCTAGTCAGTGACAGTGCTGGTGCTGGCCATGTACAATATTATACTAAATTAACTTAATAGCAGGCCTAGCTTACCCAACGAACCGATATGCATTTCGTTCCGATAGTTAACGTGATTATAACGACACGTGAGTACAGGGCAAAGACATTTTCGTTTCGTTTATAACGTTATAGACGTCAAATTTAACGAATGATTTCGTTGCGTTTCTCTGCATATCAACACGAACTCAATCGTTTGATGTTGATATATTAATTTCGAAGCTAATGACTGGCTTTATCAGCTGATTGATGTGCGGAGTGCATTACGGTGAAAGCATTAGCTAGCTGATTGCATACTATCTCGATGAATTTTGACAAATAGCGACAATTTCTCAGAGGTATGTTTTGACGTATATCAACTGAACCATAGCTACTCAATATTAGCACTAAACGTACAAATTACATAGAGTTGTGTGTGTACTGTGGCGCTGGCGGTGTTATACCTACCCATTAACGGCTACGTCATCCGATAGGCACTCATAGCAATTGCGCTAGTCATACCAATTCACAACAAAAGTATCACGTTTTTGTTAACTGTTTTTACCTATATCGACAAGCTTTCGCGTTTACGGTTAGAAAGACGTAGAGTTACAATTTTGTAATCTAGATAATTTCTTATGCGATATATGATTTCGAAGATGTTCAACGGAACATCGTGGACAATTTTGTTGATAACGATTAGCTTAACGTGCGGTGTGCATCCCTGCTTAAATATCAGCAACTTATTTCATTAGTTACCCTGACATTGGTATGAGTTTTTATCCCAGACTGTTCTATCCATAATGATTAGTCTCTATACATCGCGTACTTATCCGTATGTGCCATATTGAAAACGGATAGATTTTAAACCTTTTCTTTTGTTTTCGGCCTTACATGTGTACGTCAGGTCGATAGCTAGCTATACGAATCACTGTGGATAAATAAGTTGTGATAACTTCTGCATAGACGTCTAAAATTACAAATAGGTTATATGGATGCTACCTGATTTTTGAACTGCCTAGTCGCTGTCTCGGTCAGTGTATAGACGTCTGATCAAGCGGCTGACAGCCTATGCTGGTGCCCTATGCAGGCGCGCCATACTACACTGGGTCCTATGTCAAACGTCTGCAACTACGTCTTGCATAAGTAGCTATAGTGACATGTCATCTGTCAGTGCAGGTTGCCGATAAGTATATCATACACTTGTTTTTATTTATCGGGCACAATGGCTGTCAATAGTATTTGAACACAGACGGACTAAGCTTGTTTGCGTGAAAGTGCACAATATGGCTGCATATACAATGCCGTTTTTTTCTATTTGGTAGATTTGTTATAGCAGTTAGTAAGTAATTCTTGGAATATAGCGTGACGACCATCCCTTTTGCGTTACTATAGATGGTAGATGCTGTGGTGATTCAGTGTGTGTATTGTGTGAAATATGTATATTCATGCCTATATATGGGGATTGCGGGCTACGATGTCTAGAAATTACGTAAAAAAGTGTTGGTTCAAATACAAGGGTCCCCGAATCGCAGTGCGTATAGACGCGATCGCGTGATCGAAATCAATATTTTAATAGTCAGCTTAAAAGCTCTGAAATGGGCGAGTGCAGGGTAGAAAATATGTGATAGATGGTGCTGATCCGTAGTCCATTACGATCCATAACTTATTAGCGTGTTTTGTATGATCTTGTTTGACAGTTTATGATTTGTTCTTTGAGTGATTGCATTTTCGATGCGTGATGCGTGTAACTGACATGATAGCGAGGCCCTTCATAGCTCAAATAATTTTGAAGGAACGGTATGATAAAGCGAATTTTCGCGGTGTTCTCATCCCGTTGAGGTTTTCTTCTCTATATCTGACATAATTCGGCATGCATAATTTCACAAGGGTTGTCTATCATACTACCTGCTCTGTGAATTCTACTACGATCGGAGTAGATTTGACTATACGCGATTAGAACTTTAATAACGTTATAAGCGTCGCTCGCCGAGCATTTTTTAGACTATACATTATTAATACGATAACTTAGTCAGTCTGCCCAACAAGTATTATAGACTAGACATTTTGGTGCAGAAAAGACTATTGTTTATTTTTGCATGACGAGGAAATTTGTACGTACATTAGAGCAGAGTCAAACTTTATTACTTTTGTAGTATCAAGTAACATACTGGCTAGAAATGGAGCATCTACATTTTTTATAAAAGTTACGCAGCAACTTATAATTTTCTATTTCCTTTTATTTACGTTTCGAACATGGTTTCGGAAGCAACTTTTTTGACGCAATAGTGTAGAGGCAGCGCGCATCGCCACAGCAGTGCTTAACGCACTATATGGGCAGATGATGCATCCTGTTACATGTTGCTAGTTCTACTCACAACTAGGCTTCTTGCCTAGGCTGTTACCCTACCTTCAGGAATGATGCGGAAGTTATCGGAGGCATACTTGAAACTAGACGATACTGGAATAAGACAGAGACTGGCTTGCAATGAGTAGTATGCAATGAGGAAACACGATGTCATATCACACTTGATTAAGCCGCTATTGAGTTAGAGAGCATGAATTTATTTCAAACGAAATTCAAACTTGATATGCGGTCCATAACCTGTCGCTGACTCAGCTACTCCGAATTAGGCAGCTAGCTGTGGACATGTGAGCATACTTTATAGGCCGTAGGTGCGGAGCAATGCGCACTATCGGCGCGATGCTATCTATGTATTTGCTGCTAGGAGCATGCAACAGATATATATCTATATCTTTGTGCTAATATATTTGGTAATGGATAGTACTGATCATCATGTATCTATTAAGGTTAAAACTCGGAAAAGTATCTCAGTCCCTTTTCATTTATTGTAGTTGTGGACTGATAGCTAGCCATATATGGATTTCGCTCTATTGTATATGATATCATATGACTGACTATGAGATGATCCAAAGAGCACTGCGTAATGGAAGCATGAGCGTCGTTCTGAAATACCATATGTATCACATCTATATGGTTCACAGAAAGTTGCTATATATCACTTTATTGCGGGGTCGATGCTGAGAGAAGTTCAGCCCGCAGCTGGCCACAGCAATAATCCCAAGTGTAGGCTTTTATAGAATAAAATCTCTCCTAAAGTCGCGCTGCCCTTTAAGTGGCATAGCAGAAAAAGTATGCTTAGCAAGCCTGTCGTCGTTCCATAAACGCACTCTTCGGGCCTATATATTAGTGTCGGTACCCTGAATAGCGGTCCGGGCCTTAATGCATATAATGCATTAGTGCTCACTTTCGAGGATATTCCAAAGACACGTCCATTGTGATGTCGCAATCGTCACCATCCGTTTGTGAGCATTATCAGCAATCAGAGCTATCGACCAGTATTCCCCTG
>JARSSU010037311.1:0-30470 GCA_029619165.1 Eurosta solidaginis | reverse complement strand
GTGCGGCCTTAGTTCTATAGGTGGACGCCCTTTCAGGATATCGCATAAAGGTGGACCAGGGGTGACTCTTAGAATTATTTTGTACGATATGGGTATCAAATGACAGGTATTAAGAGTATTTTAAAGGGCGTGGGCATAGTTCTCATAGGTGTGGACGCACCCTTTCGAGATATCGCCATAAAGGTAGACCAGACTCTAGAATGCGTGTTGTACGATATGATATCAAATGGAAGGTCTAATAAGAGTATTTTACAAAGAGCGTGAGTGGGCCTATAGTTGTATAGGTGGATCGCTTTTCGAGATATCGCCATAAAGGTGGACCAGGGGTGACTCTAGAATGCGTTTGTGTACATGGGTATCAAACTGAAAGGTGCTAATGAGTATTTAAAAGGGCGTGGCCTTAGTTCTGTAGGTGGAGGACGACCTTTCCGAGATATCGCATAAAGGTGACAGGGCGTGGTGACTAGAATCGTTTGTAGATACGGGTATCAACTGAAGGGGTTAATGAGTCTTGTCCAAAAGGGCGTGTGGCTTAGTTCTATAGTGACGCCCTATTCGAGATATCTCCATATAAGTAGACCAGGGTGACGCTCGAGAATGTGCTTGTACGATATGGGTATCAAATGAAAGGTCTTAATGAGTATTTTAAAAGGGAGTGGGCCTTAGTTCTATAGGTGGAGGCCCTTTCGAGATATCGCCATAAAGGTGGACCAGGGGTGACTCTAGAATGTGTTTGTACGATATGGGTATCAAATGAAAGTGTAATGAGTATTTTAAAAGGGAGTGGGCCTTAGTTCTATAGGTGGACGCCTTTCGAGATATCGCATAAAGGTGGACCAGGGGTGACTCTAGAATTTGTTTGTACGATATGGGTATCAAATGAAAGGTGTTATGAGTATTTTAAAAGGGCGTGGGCCTTAGTTCTATAGGTGGACGCCTTTTCGAGATATCGCCATAAAGTAGACCAGGGGTGACTCTAGATTTGTTTGTACGATATGGGTATCAAATGAAAGGTGTTAATGAGTATTTAAAGGAGTGGCCTTAGTTCTATAGGTGGACGGCCCTTTCGAGATATCGCCATAAAGGTGGACCAGGGGTGACTCTAGAATGCTTTGTACATATGGGTATCAAAATGAAAGGTTTAATGAGTATTTTAAAAGGGGTGGGCTTAGTTCTATAGGTGGACGCCTTTTCGAGATATCGCCATAAAGGTGGACCAGGGTGACTCTAGAATTGTTTGTACAATATGGGTATCAAACGAAAGGTGTTAATGAGTATTTAAAAGGAGTGGGCCCTTAGTTCTATAGGTGGACGCCTTTTCGAGATATCGCATAAAGTAGACCAGGGGTGACTCTAGAATGCGTTTGTACAATATGGGTATCAAACGAAAGGTGTTAATGAGTATTTAAAAGGGCGTGGGGCCTTAGTTCTATAGGTGGACGCCTTTTCGAGATATCGCCATAAAGGTGGACCAGGGGTGACTCTAGAATTTTTTGTACCGATATGGGTATCAAATGAAAGGTGTTAATGAGTATTTTAAAAAGGCGTGGGCCTTAGTTCTATAGGTGGACGCCTTTTCGAGATATCGCCATAAAGGTGGACCAGGGGTGACTCTAGAATTTGTTTGTACGATATGGGTATCAAATGAAAGGTGTTAATGAGTATTTTAAAAGGAGTGGGCCTTAGTTCTATATGTGGACGCCTTTTCGAGATATCGCCATAAACGTGGACCAGGGGTGACTCTAGAATGTGTTTGTACGATATGGGTATCAAATTAAAGGTATTAATGAGGGTTTTAAAAGGGAGTGGCCCTTAGTTGTATATGTGAAGGCGTTTTCGAGATATCGACCAAAATGTGGACCAGGGTGATCCAGAACATCATCTGTCGGGTACCGCTAATTTATTTATATATGTAATACCACGAACAGTATTCCTTCCAAGATTCCAAGGCTTTTGATTTCGCCCTGCAAAACTTTTTCATTTCTTCTACTTAATATGGTAGGTGTCACACCCATTTTACCAAGTTTTTTTCTAAAGTTATATTTTGCGTCAATAGACCATACAATTACCATGTTTCATCCCTTTTTTTCGTATTTGGTATATAATTATGGCATTTTTTTTCATTTTCGTAATTTCGATATCGAAAAAGTGGGCGTGGTCATAGTCGGATTTCGGCCATTTTTTACACCAATACAAAGTGAGTTCAGATAAGTACGTGAACTGAGTTTAGTAAAGATATATCGATTTTTGCTCAAGTTATCGTGTTAACGGCCGAGCGGAAGGACAGACGGTCGACTGTGTATAAAAACTGGGCGTGGCTTCAACCGATTTCGCCCTTTTCACAGAAAACAGTTATCGTCCTAGAATCTAAGCCTCTACCAAATTTCACAAGGATTGGTAAATTTTTGTTCGACTTATGGCATTAAAAGTATCCTAGACAAATTAAATGAAAAAGGGCGGAGCCACGCCCATTTTGAAAATTTTCTTTTATTTTTGTATTTTGTTGCACATATCATTACTGGAGTTGAATGTTGACATAATTTACTTATATACTGTAAAGATATTAACTTTCTTTTAAAATTTGAATTAAAAAAAAATTTTTTTTAAAGTGGCGTGGTCGTTCTCCGATTTTGCTAATTTTATTAAGCAGACATATAGTAATAAGAGTAACGTTCCTGCCAAATTTCATCATGATATCTTCAACGACTGCCAAATTACAGCTTGCAAAACTTCTAAATTACCTTCTTTTAAAAGTGGGCGGTGCCACGCCCATTGTCCAAAATTTACTAGTTTTTCTATTCTGCGTCATAAGTTCAACTCACCTACCAAGTTTCATCGCTTAATCGTATTTGGTAATGAATTATCGCACTTTTTCAATTTTTCGAAATTTTCGATATCGAAAAAGTGGGCGTGGTTATTGTCCGATATCGTTCATTTTAAATAGCGATCTGAGATAGTGTCCCAGGAACCCACATACAAATTTCATCAAGATACCTCAAAATTTACTCAAGTTATCGTGTTACGGACAGACGGACGGACGGACGATGGCTCAATCGAATTTTTTTTCGATACTGATGATTTTGATATATGGAAAGTCTATATCTATCTCGATTCCTTTATACCTGTACAACCAACCGTTATGCAATCAAAGTAATATACTCTGTGAGCTCTGCTCAACTGAGCATAAAAATTGGAAAAAATCCGTAATTATTGTTCGTTATCTTTGAATCTGCAGAGGGCCTAGCAAAAATAAAGTGGTTTTATAGAACAAATTATTATTAAACTTAAAAGCTTCAAACCGTTTTGGAATTCTCAATTCGTTCTTGAGATATATATGATTAAGTGGACCATTATATGTAAAACGTTATTCGTAAATATCTAAGAACGTTATCCATAGAATTAAAAATAACCTTGATATCAGCCGGTGATTTTACATTGGGAATTTCATAATGGCGTCTCTTGGTGATTTTGGCTGTGAAACCAGTGTTATTACTGATGCATTAGCCTACAAAACACAAGCTGTGTTCATTCATTCATTCATTCATTCTATCATTTTCCTAACCGAAAAATGCGGTTTACACCGCGCTCTTACATTTTATGTGTGTGACAATAAACTCTATAAAGAATATGTATTACAGGTATTTAAACAAAAATTGCTATGCAATGTTATTGTATAAAAATAAAAAAATGCACCAAATACAAAATCCGCAAATAGCCAAATGAATAGACTGCACAATTTCTACACGACTAAACTATACATATCAGTCAACTAAACGAGTTCAACTACATAAATGCAGTAACGATAATCAGATAAAATTGAATTACACTAGGCGTTTGTATAAAAATTATAAAGCCACGGCACAATATTCATGGGCATTGACGTAACACTGACATAAGTAATTACATAAATAATATGTAATAAACAAATGGCCAACAACAATATAAGAAGCAAAAAGATAATATACACAAGTTGAAAGAAATAAATAAAAAAATGGAGAGGGGAGAGAAAAGATGAGCAGAAGTTGTTGATGGGCTACGTGCAGCGTAATTTAATTGAAGAATTTTTTTTAATAAACGTTTAATGCATACAAATTTGCGCATATGGGCAAACATTTATATATTTAAAATATATGTACATATGTATGTGTGTGTAGAAATGTTACTTCAGCCAGCATATTACTGTTTAGCAATTATATGAATTGTTATGTGCTATAATAACAGCATTTACTGTGGTCCGTCGTTGACAGCGAAACGGCTGAAACATACAGTTATAAATTTACACAGTTTATTTTGGACTTCATATTTTTCAACTTTTGGACAAACACTTTTGTGATTTATTTACTTGCTTTCAAATAGATGGAACCACAACAAAGATGTAAGATTGCTTCGATGGAACATTAGCAACAGCAAACTCTGCAGTAAACACTTGGCTTGGGTGATGATTGCTACTGCTTTGTTTTTGAACATTCCCTATTGGTAACAAATCATTAACTAAAGTTACTTAACCGAAAATCATGTTAAGAAACCTATATAAGCAAAATATATAAACGGCAAACACGCTCAGAGCTCTCCACAGATGTGAGCCAGTAAATTTCGGGCCTTTTGCGAAGAGCTTCGTCGGTTTCTTAGCGGTGACAACCGATGCGGATAAGTTATTGTTTTACTATCGGTTATCGGATTGCTATCGACTTGTTATCGCTGAGTCATCGGCTGTCTTTTAGTTTTCGACGGGTAACAAATGTGTCATGGATTTTGTATTGAAGTTTCATCGCTATCTATTTTATAGCAAACCGATGAGTCGTCGATAACAAACCGATTACACGCCGATAATAAATGATAACACTCTTATAACATACTGATAGCTTTTCGATATAATATCGTTAGCTTTTGTTTAAACAGCTATAAAAGTCGACAACTTTCGGTAATAAATTAGAGTTTGTTAATATTTCGATATCAAATCTATAAATTTTCGATAACAAATAGATTATGTGTTCATGACATAACTTTTCAGTAACCGATAACTTTTCAGTAACTAATCGATAACTTTCTCGATGGTAAATCAACAACTTTCCGATAATATCTCAACTCATTGTCGACAACAGTCGATAGCATTTTGAAACCAAATCGATACATCATGAGAGCAAATCGATAACTTTTTGATAACTCTCCGATATCAAATTGTTAACACTAATAATAAATCAACAAGCTTTTTAAAATAGATTGAAACTTTTCGATAAATAATCAACAATTTTTCGATAATAAATCGATAACTGATAAAAAATTAATAACTTACTTATCGCTTTGCTATGATAGCCAATCTATAACATTTCGAAAACAATTCTATAACCCTCGGTTTCACTTTTAATCAGTTCCTTTATTCCACTTTTTTATACTCAGTTGAGCAGAGCTCACAGAGTATATTAAGTTTGATTGGATAACGGTTGGTTGTACATATATAAAGGAATCGAGATAGATATAGACTTCCATATATCAAAATAATCAGGATCGAAAAAAATTTGATTGAGCCATGTCCGTCCGTCCGTCCGTCGTCCGTCCGTTAACACGATAACTTGAGTAAATTTTGAGGTATCTTGATGAAATTTGGTATGTAGGTTCCTGAGCACTCATCTCAGATCGCTATTTAAAATGAACGATATCGGACTATAACCACGCCTACTTTTTCGATATCGAAAATTTCGAAAAACCGAAAAAGTGCGATAATTCATTACAAAGACAGATAAAGCGACGAAACTTGGTAGATGAGTTGAACTTATGACGCAGAATAGAAAATTAGTAAAATTTTGGACAATGGGCGTGGCACCGCCCACTTTTAAAAGAAGGTAATTTAAAAATTTTGCAAGCTGTAATTTGGCAGTCGTTGAAGATATCATGATGAAATTTGGCAGGAACGTTACTCCTATTACTATATGTACGCTTAATAAAAATTAGCAAAATCGGAGAAGGACCACGCCCACTTTTAAAAAAAAATTTTTTTAAAGTAAAATTTTAACAAAAAATTTAATATCTTTACAGTATATAAGTAAATTATGTCAACATTCAACTCCAGTAATGATGTGGTGCAACAAAATACAAAAATAAAAGAAAATTTCAAAATGGGCGTGGCTCCGCCCTTTTTCATTTAATTTGTCTAGGATACTTTTAACGCCATAAGTCGAACAAAAATTAACCAATCCTTTTGAAATTTGGTAGGGGCATAGATTTTATGACGCTAAATGTTTTCTGTGAAAATGGGCGGAAATCGGTTGATGCCACGCCCAGTTTTTATACACAGTCGTCCGTCTGTCCTTCCGCATGGCCGTTAACACGATAACTTGAGCAAAAATCGACATATCTTTAATGAACTTAGTTCACGTGCTTACTTGAACTCACTTTATCTTGGTATGAAAAATGAACGAAATCCGACTATGACCACGCCCACTTTTTCGATATCGAAAATTACGAAAAATGAAAAAAATGCCATAATTCTATACCAAATACGAAAAAAGGGATGAAACATGGTAAGGTAATTGGATTGTTTTATTGACGTGAAATATAACTTTAGAAAAAACTTTATAAAATGGTTGTGACACCTATCATATTAAGTAGAAGAAAATGAAAAAGTTCTGCAGGGCGAAATAAAAAACCCTTAAAATCTTGGCAGGTATTACATATATAAATAAATTAGCGGTATCCCACAGATAATGTTTTGGGTCACCCTGGTCCACATTTTGGTCGATATCTGGAAAACGCCTTCACATATACAACTACCACCACTCCCTTTTAAAACCCTCATTAATACCTTTAATTTGATACCCATATCGTACAAACATATTCTAGAGTCACCCCTGGTCCACCTTTGTGGCGATATTTCGAAACGGCGTCCACCTATAGAACTAAGGCCCACTCCCTTTTAAAATACTCATTAACACCTTTCGTTTGATGCCCATATTGTACAAACAAATTCTAGGGTCACCCCTGGTCCACCTTTATGGCGATATCTCGAAACGGCGTCCACCTATGGAACTAAGGATTACTCCCTTTTAAAATACTCATTAACACCTTTCTTTGATACCCATATTGTACAAACAAATTCTAGGGTCACCCCTGGTCCACCTTTATGGCGATATCTCGAAAACGGCGTCCCACCTATGGAACTAAGGATCACTCCCTTTTAAAATACTCATTAATACCTTTCATTTGATACCCATATCGTACAAACGCATTCTAGAGTCACCCCTGGTCCACCTTTATGGCGATATCTCGAAACGGCATCCACCTATAGAACTAAGGCCCACTCCCTTTTAAAATACTCATTAACACCATTCGTTTGATGCCCATATTGTACAAACAAATTCTAGGGTCACCCCTGGTCCACCTTTATGGCGATATCTCGAAACGGCGTCCACCTATGGAACTAAGGATTACTCCCTTTTAAAATACTCATTAACACCTTTCTTTTGATACCCATATTGTACAAACAAATTCTAGGGTCACCCCTGGTCCACCTTTATGGCGATATCTCGAAACGGCGTACACCTATGGAACTAAGGATTACTCCCTTTTAAAATACTCATTAACACCTTTCTTTGATACCCATATTGTACAAACAAATTCTAGGTCACCCCTGGTCCACCTTTATGGCGATATCTCGAAACGGCGTCCACCTATGGAACTAGGGATTACTCCCTTTTAAAATACTCATTAACACCTTCTTTTGATACCCATATTGTACAAACAAATTCTAGGGTTCACCCCTGGTCTACCTTTATGGCGATATCTCGAAACGACGTCCACCTATGGAACTAAGGATTACTCCCTTTTAAAATACTCATTAACACCTTTCATTTGATACCCATATCGTACAAACGCATTCTAGAGTCAACCCTGATCCACCTTTATGGCTATATCCCTAAATGGCGTCCACCTATAGAACTATGGCCCACTCCCTCATAAAATACTCTTTAATGCCTTTCATTTGATACCCATGCCATACAAACACATTCCAGGGTTTCCCTCGGTTCATTTTCCTACATGGTTATTTTCCCTTATGTTGTCACCATAGCTCTCAACTGAGTATGTAATGTTCGGTTACACCCGAACTTAACCTTCCTTACTGTGTTTCTTATTCCTTTCTTATTCTTTATGGTCCTTCGCAGCCATCTTTGGCCCACCCTGAAGTTAAAAGAATAATAATCTAATTAAATCGAATTTTCGTTCGACAGAAAACAGAAACTCTTACAAGTCCAGAATAAAATCGAGACCAAGTGCGGAAACCAAGTTGAGACGAAACCTCTAAACTGAGAATGATAACGAAACCAAAATAGAAACCGGTACACAAATACAGCACTGAACCGAGACCAAGTATGGAACTGATGTTGAGACCGAATCCGAAGCAATGCATGAATCCGGAACCAAAACCAAAAACTAAATTGGGAAACCAGAAATCTAACCGAAACAGAAACTGTGTAGAGCCGAAGAAGGAACCAAAGCCGAGAAACTGATACCGAGTACGAAACCGAAACCAGAACCGATACCGAGTACGAAACCGAAGCGGTATGCGAAGCCGCAACAGAGAACGAATCCGGAACCGAAACCAAATCAGAACTGAAACTAGAGCAGGGAACAGAAAGAAGCAGTGACAGCTTTTCCAAATATCGTAAATTACATTCTTCTTTTTTTATTATCGGTATTTTAGGAAACAAGTTCTGGCAACCTTGTAACTAAAACTATGGCACAAGCCAATCTCAAAACCATTTTCGAAAAAATTCGAAAATTCGCAAAAATGTCGCAATAAATTTCACAGCAACAAGTTATAAGTCTCTCAAGGTCCGTGTTGATTTTTGACGATTTCTTTTCTGAACGGTGTTTTATATTTTGCTCCACCTAATAAAAAACTCTTCACACTTTGAATGTAGGACAACTCAAAAAACCCTTGGAAAAAAATTGTTAAAAAATCAATGTGAATTTCGCGAGCTATAGATGAACTTTGTGAGACTAGAATTGATTGGGCTTCAAAACCTCATACTTAAAAAGCTTCAGAGAATTCAAAATAAGTGATCGAAAATTTCGTGCAATTTCGAATTTTTTTAAAACGTTTTAATTGCATAATACAATGAGATTTTCCCAAATTAAGGAAATAGAAAAACAGAAGATTGATATAAATTGCCAATGCTATTTTCGTGTTCGGTTAAGGTTGTCAGAGCTAAAGATAGGCATAACCATCCCTTATCTCAAAGTTTGCTGCAAAGCCGTCAGCTGGAAAACTAGACTAATTTCAAGCATAAGCTAGAGTTCATCTTAACATGACAGAAGGGGAGAAATAAAAAATTGTCTAATAAACAAGTACTTGAAATATTTTTCAATTTAAACTAGCTTCCTTAAGCCAACGGTGCGCAAATTAAATGCCACAATTGGCACAAGGGCACTTAGATGTGCAATGCAAGCAATTACAAATATTTCACAATCCCATCCGGCTTAAAAAACGAAATCAATTAAATTGCGCTGATTTGCGCTCGTTTACGCTGTGAGTTAGCTTGCTATCAGACTACCAACTTACTAATCATCTCAAAGCCACCAGACAAAAAATAAATTTCCAGTATGCACAAACTCGTAAAAAACTGTCTGCTGGCCTTTCTGTTGCAATCTTGAAACTAGGTTTTTGTGGTCCTACAAAATCTATCTGACGGCGTTGTTTACTTTGCGCTTTGCCACGCCTTATAGCCACTTGACTCAATTTCAATTTAGTATATAACAGACTAAAATAGAATACTTGAACAAATTTGCATATATGGAAATACTAGCAGACCCGGCAGACGTTGTTCTGCCCTAAATTTGGCCTATCTGCATACATTTAAATAAGCTTTTTCCGTCTAACTCTGCCCTACCCATCTACAATTTTCCTAATCTTTTTATTCACTCCTCCCTCCGTCTTTTTCGCTTCATCTCCATCTTCATCTCATTCTATCTCTTTCTCAGTCTCGTTCTCTCTTTTCTCTTCTCTCAAGTTTTTCTCCTCTTCTTCGTCTCTTATTGCCAATCTCAGAGGGTGGTATGTATTTTGTTTAAGTCCCATTCCGAGTCTCAGTCCAGTCCCACTCCCAGTCTCAGTCCCAGTCCTAGTCCTAATCCCAGTCCCAGTCGTCTCTCTGGTATACTTCCAGGAAAAAAGCATCGGAAATACTAATATAGGCAAATTTATATACCAAATTCAGGCAAATCGAATAGGACGTATGTAAATAGTATGTGGGTATTATTAATTCTTGTCTTTATTTCGGCTTCGCATGCATATTTATCAGTTTTGCCAGGTTGATGCCACTAAATCGAATATCACAATGAATTTTAGAGCTCTCAGCAAAAGATTTAATTTGATATCCATATGACACACACATTGTAGGGGTATCCGGGTCCACGTTTTGGCCTATATCTCGAGACCTTAGCCTCCCAGTTGTATGAAAATTATCCTGTATTATAGCACTCATCAACAGCTTCATTTTTTTTTAACTCGGACGTTGTGGCAGCGCACTGCCCTCAAGTGGCCCGATGAAACCAGGCTAATCCTGTAATTCATACATACTTTTTTTGTTTTTATTTTGTTTTTGTTTTTTTATTTGTTTTTTTGTATCCTAATTCTTATAATTTTTTTGTTACCGAGTCTTTGAGAGGCAGTGGCTTCTTAAGCGCCGAGAACTAAAACCGCTCAGCTACAGAGAAACTCATCAGCTGAGAAATATAGATTCACAAAATACAATAGACTAAAAGTATAAATATAATTTTTTAATTATTAAGAAAAGATAGAACCGTCTTTTTTATGGCAAAAAGCGAGTCCGAAACGTCAATTATTCTCGAGTGAGAGTTATAATCTTCACGCAAACATAGAAAAGGTTCGTGCAGTTGGAAATTGCTTCTGCATTGTTTAAGAATTATAGGTTTATAATGCCTTGAAACTCGGCATGGAACATTCAAGTTTACTTCGTTCAATAGAAATTGGCTTGATATCGATCCATTTAAAAGTCTAGCCATAAATAGTACACTAGCATTTCTCTACGACTTGCAAGGGTAGGAAGATTTATTAGTTTTAATCGATTAGTGTAAGGAGGAAGATTATACGGAGAGTCCCATTGAAGATTTCTAAAGGCGAAAAGTAAAAACTGTTTTTGAATTGATTCTAGTCTATCCACATGAACTTGATAACGCGGATTCCAAATTATCGATCCATATTCTAATATCGGCCTCACCAATGATGTAAAAAGGGTTTTTGTAACGTAAGGATCACTAAACTCCTTTGCCCATCTTTTCACAAATGCTAAAACTCCTCTCGCTTTATTGACTGTGGCATTAATATGAGGGTTGAAACTAAGTTTGCAATTCATTGTAACTCCCAAGTCGACAAAAACATCAACGCTTTCCAGAGTTTGGCCATTAATTGTGTAGGAAGCTGGCTGTATGTTCCCACGTGAAAAACATATGGATTTACATTTTTCTATGTTGAGAGGCATAAAATTCGCATTACACCAAGTAACTAAACGATTTAAATCCGCCTGGAGTACAGAACGTTCTTCAACCGACGCGTATGACTTAAAAAGTTTTACGTCGTCTGCATACATTAAAATTTTAGAATATTTTATAGTTGTGGAAACATCGTTTATAAAAATCAAAAACAGAATAGGACCGAGATGGCTGCCCTGAGGCACACTGGAGGGAACATCGATGACATTCGAACAAATTTTTTTAAAAATGACTCCTTGAGTTCTACCGCAAAGATAGGAGGAGATCCAGCGAGTTAGGCCAGGTTGAAAACCAAGCAATTCAAGTTTATAAAGAAGTAATGAGTGGCGTACTTTGTCGAATGCTTTGCTGAAATCAGTGTATATAACGTCGGTATGATGATTGTGGCGGCCACCGTGGTGTGATGGTAGCGTGCTCCGCCTATCACCACCGTATGCCCTGGGTTCAACTCCCGGGCAAAGCAACATCAAAATTTTAGAAATAAGATTTTTCAATTAGAAGAAAATTTTTCTAAGCGGGTCGCCCCTCGGCAGTGTCTGGCAAGCGCTCCGATTGTATTTCTGCCATGAAAAGCTCTCAGTGAAAACTCATCTGCCTTGCAGATGCCGTTCGGAGTCGGCATAAAACATGTAGGTCCCGTCCGGCCAATTTGTAGGGAAAAATCAAGAGGAGCACGACGCAAATTGGAAGAGAAGCTCGGCCTTAGATCTCTTCGGAGGTTATCGCGCCTTACATTTATTATTTTTTTATTTATGATGATTGTTTCTAAACCCATTAAAGACGTGAGTTGTAAATTCAAGCAAATTGGTTGTGGTTGATTTGGCTCTACAAAAGCCATGCTGAGAACTATCTATCAATGTAGAAATCGAAAATGTAAGATGATTAGTAACAATTGCTTCGAAAATCTTAGGGATAGTGGAGAGCTTTGCTATTCCACGATAGTTTTCAATAGACGACTTGCTTCCTTTTTTGTGGAGTGGGATAAGAAAAGATTCCTTCCAAGCCGTCGGGAAAATGCCATTTTTTAAAGAGAGGTTAAACAGATAAGTAAGGGGCTGGTAAATATATTCCGCACATTTTTTAAGAAAACATGTTGGGATCAAATCGGGACCGTATTTGAAGGATCCTTTAGGGTCTTTAGATGTAGTAGAACATCTTCAGGCAGCAAGTGTGGGGCATATATTGAGTTACTAGAATGGAGCTCATACGGATAATTTGTAGGTGATGAATCAACCACAGCAGAGTAATTAGAGTGAAAGAATTGAGCGAAGAAGTTTGCAATCTCTTGATCGTCGCTGGAAATGCTATTTCTAAACTTCATGGCAGAAGGAAATCGTTAGTTCTGCGTTTAGAATTTACGAAATCATAAAAAGACTTCGGGTGGCAAATAATGTTTCTTTTAATTTTACATATGTAAGCTTTATAACAATTTTTATTAAGTTCAAAATACTTATGACGGCAAATAGCGTACTGTGCATAATGAGAATGTAAACCGGTTCTCTTATATAATTTGAACAAACGTGATTTCTTATTTTTTAAAGCTTTTAAATCTTTAGTAAACCAGGCTTGCGCTGGTTCAATGTACGAGCATTTGCGTTTGGGCACATGTTTTTCAAATAAAGTATAAATGGTTTTATTAAATGTAAAACGTTTTCCTCTTCATCCTCTTTATATCGAGGCCAAGTTATCTCAGAAAACTCTTTATTTAAATTGTTGAAATTAGTTTTGGAAAAAATCAAAGCATCTGGTAGAGACACGTGTTTTGTTAGTGCAGCCGACTTCGTTGCTTATGATTTCGTAAGTTATCTCAAGAGAAGGATGGTAAGCGTCTTCTGGCAAAACAGAGGTTGACATCCATATTGTTATAAACACATTTTAGGGGTATCCGGGTCCACGTTTTGGCCTATATCTCGAGACCCTAGTCACCCAGGGGTATGAAACCTATCCTGTACTATAGCACTCATGAACAGCTTTCATTTGATATCCATATTGTATAAACACATTCTAGGGGTACCCCGGTCCACATTTTGATCTCAAGACCCTAGACACGTAGGGAAAAAAAGGCAGACGTTGGCCGATTCTCAGACCTACCCAATATGCTCACAAAATTTTATGAGAATCGGTTCAGCCGTTTCGGAGGAGTTCAGCCTCTAAAACCGTGACAGAAGAATTTTATATATTAGATAAATAGCATAGCACACACACACATATATAAAAAGGAGTACTCAACTGTAGGTTTGTGATGCGGGCATTTCAATTGATTATAAATATTTGAAATTTCATAGCAAATTATGCCTCCAAAATGGAAAAAAAAACTACGCTGGAAGTGGTAGCTCTGTAATGTTTCGCATAGCAGTAACGAAAAGTGGGGTAATTGAAATTCATTGCTAGAAGCGCGAAAAACAGGCATGAAAAGAGTTTGAAGGAAATAAGCTGTCACGCTTGCTATTACTGTAGTTCAATACACACGTTAAGGATGCATATATCGAAATCTATGTCTGTACGTTTCCTCTACAGGCGCGACCTACTGAGTACGCATAAATAAATATGCAAATAGTGCCGCGACTGCCATTAGATCTTGGTTGGGCGGAAATAATTACTATTTGTGGCAATTTAACTGCTTCAAATCGAATTTTTTACGCGTTCAAATGTGCATGGATTATAAGAGGCCAAACCGCCGCCTCTAGCAGTCGGTCAATCATATGCAAAAGGTGTGAATTGCATTTAGTTCAAATAGTAGAGATTCAAGGCCATAAATCTCTATAAATTGTTTGGTAGCGGAAACATTAGGAATTGATGACATTGAAATAATACGAATTGGCGTAAATTAAGCTGGAAAACAAAAGACGGTTGAGTATTGATTATCTATGATCAACTTATTTTGGTGTTAAGTTCAGCAGTGGTCGATAGAGATACTTCGTGAACAAGAAGCTACCAGTGCGCAGCTATTCAAAATAGCCAATAGGAGTACAGTATTCTCGGACAACGAATTCAACTAAGTGAGATTGGAAAAACTTCTGCAAAAAAGGGAAGGGTGAAATTAGCAAAAGAGGCTCAGGATGTGCTGAACGATCCTGCTCAGCTGGGCGACCAGCGCTGAGGAATATATTAGGCTTCTAAGGGGCACGCACTGAACTGGACACTGCAAGTAACTTCGCTACCTATAAATCTCTAGGTCTCGCAATCTCAGAGACCCTTTGGATATTTTCAGTAGTTGGCTAGCTCTTAATTACGCCGACTATTTGAGTTCAGGCTATGCTCAGAAGCATTAAAATATTGTGCAAAAATTAAGCCACTTCGACAGATCTTTATGCTGCCAGCTCGCAAATACTATGAAACAACAATGTAAGCAGACGAAATAACAAGAGCAACACACGCACAGCAAAGATGTCTATACGTACACAGAAAATACGAGCGCAGCCAACAGAAGACGACGTTCCCAGACACAGAAGAACGAAAAGTTAACAAACAACTACTCGAGAATAAAAGGATAAAAGTTATGGTGCCCAAAAAATCTCTCACGTCTCTTAGAAGTACTTCAAACAAATCATCCTGTTCTCGTTCCTTTTATAAAAGCTGAACCATTTGATAATTTGAAAGTAGCCGCAGTTCTGATTTTCAGCATATCGTAATGCTTTTAGTTAGAATAGGTCGAGAAAAGGCTCTAGATGCCGTTGTCAAATAGATAAGGGTATAACTCGAGAGCAAAGAACTTATGCCGAACGTCTTTTTTGACATCGACGGATCATTCAATAATGTTCTACCAACGGACATAGAAGGGACCCTATTATTACCGCTAGTAGAATTGGTTTTAGTAGAATGACGCACAAAAGGGTGAGAGGGATCATTTTTCGGGGGAGGGGGATTATTTTGGTTTAATTACATGGTGCATAGCTTGACAGCTTTACAGCATCTTCTACATTGACAACCTCACCTGGGATAGGCGAATATGTAGCTGATCGATCAGTGCTAAGCAGATATCTTCAAATTACCAAGACTATGTTATCAATTTTAGATATAAACTTTTCTGTAAATGATTTATCTTAAAATACCTACTCTTTTGTTGTATTAACGATAAATACACTCCGCAGGTTTTGAGGGTGCTATCTATGTTGATGGTCCTTTGAAGGATGCGGTACGTTCGGTGAGACGCACGCAGCCATTAAAGATCTAGCCCAACCGTTTTGGGGAACGATTAATATGACCATATTAAACCTTCTAGCCCATTTCAACCCCCAGCGCATCGCCTGCTATATATTTGTATGACTCATTCATATTTGTAACAGGACTCCCCTCGCGTAGGCGAGGTTAACAATTGGGTTGCAGAAGCTCTGAAGCTTTAAAGCTGTGTATTGCGCTTATCAACCCTTTGAGTCCCTAAAATACATCTCGACCGTTTAGTGAATAAGAACAACAGATATTAGTACTATGGTATAATACTTTTTTTGATTTTAAGTTTTATTTTATTTGATTTTAAAGTCATCTTATAAATAGGTTTGCTAGTTGGAGATCATGACATCGGGATGAACCGGAAATTCTCTGAATTTGTACACAGAAAATGCACCACAAAAAAAATCGATAATTTGCAAATATCCCAAGCAATTGCGATTTTCAAAGAAAACCCACTTATCTCATTTGACACAATCTATGTACATTTGCAGCACATATGAAAATCTAATGGGCATGGGTAATTTTGCTGTTGGCACACTTTTCACAGTTCAAGTGCAATGAAAAACACGTAAAAGCGTAGGTGGTCAACTGACAAAGAAATATACATACCTATAATGGCTACTTTTTTACACCAATTTAGCACATTTAGCTATGTACGAAAGACTGAAGACACAAACTTCGAAGGCAAATTGCATACAATGTATGTTAACCCCTATAGCAAGCTAGCCAACATAAACCAAAAGCATAAACAAACTAGCGGCGAATTATCTTTGGTAATGGCATGGTCATAATTTTTCAGCAAACAGGCGTTTTTATAAACTTGTCAAATGTACAAATGTTTCAATGTATGTATGCACATGAATGCAATAATTGTGACATGTAAAAAGTTCAAGCCAAATAGTAAACTAACAAATAGTTACAAATGCATATGCATATTTGTGGAGTTATGAACAATATAAAAAAAATAGATAAAAAATTACAGCGCATAGAGTAGCGAACCAAAAAATGATGCATGCAATGCTTGCGCTTCTTAGGCTGCCGGACAATTGTTGCCAGCAAATAACTACCAACAACACAATATGACAGTTTATACTAGACGAAGAGCATAACAGCAGCCAACAAGCAAGCGGCCAACATTAAAAAACCAAAGAACAATGCAAAAATTGCTAACGTTTTTGTTTTTCTTGCCAGCGCAAACTAGCAAGCGAACTGAAAAGCAAAATGAATACGTTGACATGCCGTATATGGAAATTTAATTTAGTTGCGATAAAAGTTTCCCTCAAGTCAAAAAATTTCTTTAAATATTTCCATTTTTATTTTCTTTTCAATTGGAATTTTGGTTGTGGATTATTTCCCACTACACTGCTAACGTGAATAGGCATATATGATTTGTAGTTGTACAACGTACTAACCAACAATGAGCAAGAAAAGTGGCAAAACGGCCATATTTCACTTGGCTCACAAAAACCGATGTCAATAATGTTCAAGTATTTTTTGATTTTTTGTGTTTTCATTTCAATTGCTGGTTAAGGTGTTGCTGGCTTAGCATTTAGTTTGTTGCATTCCATACAAGCACTAGGCGGAACCAGCATACAAAGCGATTGTTAGAAAAATAGTATCCTTGAATGTCACTATTTACATGGAGAAAAGTTTTTTTTTGAATAAAGATAGCGAAAGCTTGCTTCATGAACAAAATAATATATGCTATATCATGTTTTTTCTATTATTCTTTTGATAGAATGGGGGCTTTTGTACTCTGAATATATTTTTTCGTCATACATTGTCAAATTTGGTTTGAAAACAAGCCAGTTCTGCTATTGTGCCATCTTCAGTTGAACAAACAGTGGCAATGAAGAAGTGACGACGCCAAAAATTTATGGGCAGACATATCGGTGTCGGCGTTGGGCACCCTGAGTAAAATATTTCGATCGTTTTGATAAATGGAACTGAAGATGATACAATTTCGAATAAGATTTGTCTCCTCTTCAATTTTAGGAAATGATTAAGGTAAATAGAGATATTCCTAAAAAAATACGGAGCGCCTATTGGGAAAATACCACCACTCCCTTCGTTTCTCAAAATTTTATCAGTTACTTCACCTTTTCTGACCGTAGTATTGCTCTGTACAAAAGCTTATATAAAGAGAAGTTTTTATTTTCATATGGGTTTTTTGCGAAAGCACAAGGAAACAAGAGACTCGATTGTGACTACTAAACCCTAGGTAAAGATGTGCTGAATTAGATCTCATCGCACCATTTAAGACTTTGATTCTTTAAATGCTGAACTGGAGGGTAACGCGCAGAGCCTTATTCACACTCAGCA
The DNA here is from genome assembly GCA_029619165.1 of Eurosta solidaginis. Classification (NCBI taxonomy): domain Eukaryota; kingdom Metazoa; phylum Arthropoda; class Insecta; order Diptera; family Tephritidae; genus Eurosta; species Eurosta solidaginis. The sequence goes on along the minus strand of JARSSU010037311.1, from coordinate 12,473 downwards.
CACCTAGATCAAAAGAGACCTTTGAAAAGCCTTGGTCTGCCGTAGGGATGCGGAAGTCGAATTGCCCCTCAACTTAGATCAAAACCCAATTGCTCTACACATAATTAGGGGAGGTTGAACTGACCGGCCAATGAAGACCTCACATAGACTAAGTGTGTCCATAGTGATACCAGAATTAGTTTCACGACCAAACGGAAGAACCCCAATCAGGTGCCAAGACTTATACTATAGAATAACTTCACCCTCTTGGTAAATACTAGAATTTTTCAGTAACCTAGCTTATTTGCTGCTTCGAGATTTAGCAACTATTCCGCCTCTAATAGCTGGATCCTTGAACTGGCGAACGCAGGACACGAACACAGAACGTACTCAACCGTTTCTTCCTGCAGGTCACTTTTCGTACACCTGATTTTACTGACGAGGCATAACTTATAAAAATGTGATGCTAAAAAGCAGTGTCCAGTTAATATGCCCATCATGATCCTTAAGTCTTCTCTCTTCAGAGATATGAGCCGGCTTGTGAGTCTGACTCCGTAGGATTTTCACATGATCTTAGAAATTTTGTAGCCCCACGCTTCTGTCCGCGCCTTTCCTGCTTGATGGATTATATGCAACTCCTGAATTCATTCCAAACTTTTCCAACTCATCGTTCTTTTTGCTACCTTCTATTCCTTTATTGCCGTGAACCCAGTACAAATGTATGGTCCGTACATACTTTTTTGTGAGGCTTTCCACCAAACAAGAACCACATAGTAAAGTATGGGTTTGACAATTGCCGTAAACACCCTATGAAAGAATTCCGATGATAGGATACACGTATCCAGTACTACGTCTGTCGAAGTTAATATAGCTTGGCAAATGAAGCAAACAAGATCGTGAAGACAAACTTTTTACTTATTCTCAACATCACAGAGATATCACCCACATTTCTTCACAGTGTACAGAAATGTCTTCATTAAGCGAACATATATGATCATAATGATATTTTTTATGTAAAGTCAAAACTAAAAATAACTTCTAAGCAAACTACGAAATAAAAAAAAGAAAATGATAATGAGTAGACAGTCAGCGAACAACAGGCAAAGCTTGTCATAATTTTATTTCAGCAAAATTTTCATAGAACGCCATATAAATATACAATATATGGGCATGTCTATACATGTATCTATGTATATGAATATTCATATCTGTTAAGTTGCAAACAAGCAGAACAATTCGGATAATTGCAACTCATGCGGTTGTAAAAAAAGAAAATATTAAAAGCAGAAAAAAGACATTACTCTGGCATTTTTACATTGGTGATGACTACCAAATATGATACATAAGACTGGACATATTTTGTATGAAATAAATAAAAGTTTATGATTTTTTTTTCATTTTTATGTAGGTAATTAATTTTCAAACTCTTGGGAAGATAGATTCAAGTTAAGGCGTGGCATATTGTCCTTGAAAATGTCTAGAATCAGTTATTTTGTAATTTTCGAGTCATGCCCCACAAAACCTTATAAAAAGTTGTTAATATGCTATTCCTCTTCTAAAGCGTATTTATAACAATTAAATGAATGCCAAAATTTTTGAAATGGGCGCGGCACCTCCTCTTATTTGATCATATATTGGCTACCGTTTCTGGAGCCATCACTCGATAGACGTAACTTAAACATTTGAAAGGGGTGTTACAACCCTTTTTGACCAATAAAGAAGAAGAATTGACCTACTGTGAAGAAGCTTTACACTTATTTTCTGTACAAAGTGAAATAGTTCTTATAAAAGACGCGCAAAATCATTAAATAAACACTCTTCTTTCGATAATACTTAGGGCTTAAAAACTTAACTAAATGAAATATACGATAGATCTTTAGCTGAGTATATGATGTTCGTTTACACTCGAAATTAGACAACCTTGTTCTTCTTGGTAAGTTGGTCTATGATCCTTTAAAAAAACGATTTGGTCCTTAACAAATGTGGGAGAAAAATGTGACTTGATACGTCAATTGGTCTCCTGAAACATTGGATTTTCCAGTTGATTGTTTTTCTTTTAATTTTCTTGTTATAAATGCACTATAAGTAAAACAGCATACTTACAACTTTTTTAAAATTTTTTTCGGGCATTCTTTTCGAAAACTAAAAAAAACGATATTTATTACTTACATGCAAAGGTAAATGTGTGGGTGCTGTACAGTTTTTTGCGGAAATCAAATTTTCAAGATCACTCTAATGTACATATATAAGTATGTATGGTTCTTTGAACATTCAGATGACTCGACAGCAGCATACTTACCAGCTGCTGCCCACAGTAGTATTACACGATGCGGTTATGGTCATAATTTATCAACGAAAAGTATTCCAATGTGACTGTGACTGTTGTGCATTGGCGATAATCGAATATTTTTTGTTTAGTTAAATTGTATTTCCTTTTGTTTTGTTCCTAATTTTTGTTTTGACTTTATTGTTTTGATTTTTTGGTTTGTCTTTTATTTTTTGTTTTCTGCACTTGGTCAAATTTTTTGTGCTTCTGGCGGCGGCATAAGCTTTCTGCAATAATTTTTGCGCATTTTGGGGTTTTTTGTTTTTATTTTTAGTTGTAACTCGCCTGAAAATTGATGTTGCTGTTGCTCGTTTAGCAAGTTGTATTGTCATCAGCATGTACAACTTGGACGACGACAACAACAAGTCAACGATGACGAACGCGGTCCTATTGTTGTTGTGGCTCATTCGTGTGTTTGGTTTGTGTTGTACTCTGTCGAATTTGGGTCACGTTCAAGTGAGTTCGTTGGGGTTTTTTTGTTTGTTCAATAAAGCACATATATTTTTCATGGCATGAAATTATTTGTAACCGCCTGCTTTTTCCCCCTGTCGTTTGCCTTTCTTTACATTTTCTTGCTCATCTATTTGAGTTATTCTTCCATTTTTGCCCGATGCGGCAAGTGATTGTGATTTACATTATCACGAAGCCCCCAGCAATGTGAGGAGCAACAGCATCGCTCCAGCAGTCAAATTTTCTGCCAATTCCATTTCAATACAGTTTGCCTGGGAAAATATGACTTTCTTTTGGTTTAACGTGAACAATTTCGTTTTTTGTGTCAAGATGATTTTTGGTTTGTTAAACTTGAGCCGCTTTTAGTGCATAAAGTAAAAAATTCTGTACACAATCGCAATGGAAATGAAACGAAAGTTTGGTAGGTGTACAAAAAAAAGCTTAGTCGAAGTGTTTGAACCGTAAAAAATAAATATTTTAAGATTTTAAATGATGTATGACAAAGTGGTGACTTTAGGTGGTGTTAGCAAGCTGATATTTGGTGAGACGAAAACTGTACAAGATTAACGCTTGAAAATGAGTACAATCAATTTACAGTTAATAGCTCAAATACTTGAGACATATTACAGAAATTAAATTTTGTGAAGTTATGTATAACATCTCACAAATATTTCAAGCTACGAAACCAAAACACAGCAAAGGCCCGAACACATTCGACCTTTGCGTTGTTTTGGCGCTGGCGTCACTTTGAAATAATGCACGCTGAAAGTTTTCCTGCCACAAAAAACTCAATAAAACTCAAATTTTTTATTTGTTTAATTTATTAAATTAAAAAAAATAATAATAATAATATAGTTCAAGACAGAAACTATTTTTGCGTATTGAATAAAATTTATTCAATACAAAATAAATTTAAGCAAAATTGGAGAGCTGCAAAGAAATGAATTGCCAATGCCAGCATAACATACGTTTTTGATTTTAATTTGCGTTACTTTGACGTGACCGTTTGCGTCGTCTGTTGATTGGAAACATAGTGATAAAGACATGTTTATTCAAAGTCAGCTGTTAACTAAACGCAAGCACGACGTAAACGTCGAATGTGTTTGGGCCTGTAAAAATTTAAGTTTTGCCTGGCTCTTTTCCTTTGAGACTTTTCATATACACTTTTCTAAAATTCGAATCCTTTTTTTTTGTTTGCATAATTTACGTTTTGTTTTGATGGTAAATTATTGATAATTTGTTTTATTAGAATAAAAATGACACTGATTGCAACATATATTTAATAAAAATTAAATAAACTAAATACACACAACTATGGCCCACTAACGCACGACTGGTTGTACAAAGATGGCCAGCACTGTATGCAGCAGCTTCTGATTGGTGTTTACATGTGTATTTGCTTTAGTTGTTTGCGTGCTTTGTCAACTTATTGTTCATTGTAAAGAACCAGCAATTTTTAAATCTATAATATAAAAATAAGTCGAGTTTTCCTGACGTTATAACTCCAGAACGCACGAACGGATTTCCACGGTTTTGCATTCGTTGGAAAGGCCTCGGGCTCCGTGAGGTTTGTAGCAAAGAAAATTCAGGATCGACGTACAGGGTATATAGGCCAAAATGTGGACCCGGGTACCCCTGGAATGTGTTTATAGAATATGGATATCAAATGAAAGCTGTTGATGAGTGCTTTAGTACAGGGTAACTCTCATACCCCTGGATGACTAGGGTCTCGAGATATAGGCCAAAACATGGGCCCGTGAACGCCTAGATAGTGTTTTACATTATGGGTATCAAATTGAAGCTGTTGATGTGTGATTTAGTACAGAGTAAGTTTTACTCCGCTGGGTTACTAGGGTCTCGATATATAGACCAAAACATGGACCCGGATACCCCTAGAATGTGTGTGTATTATGGATATCAAATGAAAGCTGTTGCTGAGAGCTTTAAAGTAATTTTCATTGTGATATTCGATTTAGTCGCATCAACCTGGCAGAGCTGATAAATATGCATGCTGAGGCGAAATAAAGACATGAATTAATAATACCCACATACCTATTTACATACGTCCTATTCGATTTGCCTGAACTTTGGTATATACATTTGCCTATATTAGTATTTACGATGCTTTTTTCTGGGATGTAGATCAGAGACGAACTGGGACTGGGACTGAGACTGAGACTGAGACTGAGACTGAGACTGAGACTGAGACTGAGACTGAGACTCGGAGTGGAACTGGGACTGAGACTCGGAATGGGACTGGAACAAAATACATACCAGCCTCTGGGACTGGCAATAAGAGATGAAGAAGAAGGAGAAATACTAGAGAGAAGAGAAAAGAGAGGAGATTGAGAAAGAGATAGAATGAGACGAAGATGGAGATGAAGCGAAAACGACGGAAGGAGGAGTGAATAAAAAGATTAGGAAAAAGTGTAGAGGGGTAGGGCAGAATTAGACAGAAAAAGCTTATTAAAATGTATGCAGATAGGCCAAATTTAGGGCAGAACAACGTCTGCCGGGTCTGCTAGTGTATGTATATATATTTTTCTTCGAGTTATGGCATCCGCAACATAGAAAATTCCTTAGTCATAAAAGGGGCGGAGCCACGCCCATTTTTTTAAATTTGAAGTTTTTCCTATTTATTGTTATAAATCCACTTGCGAAATGAAATACCATTGATATAAAGCTCTTTTTTCAAAGATATAGCTTATTTTATTCGTCCACAACCCTTTTAAAAATCTTTTATATAAAAGTGGGCGTGGTCCCTAAACGATTTCGTTAATTTTTCTTCAAAGCATTCCTTATAGTACAGGCAACCTCTCTGCTGAATTTTGTTACGAGCGGTGTAACGATTTTTGATTTATAATCAAAACTATTTGTAAAATTGATTTTATCACAAGTTTCATCAAGTTTTTATCAATAGTTTCAATATCAGTCCACAAGTCAAATTTCAACATTCTAGGTGTATTATTTACTAAATGATCAGTTTTTTTGTGTTTTCTAAAATGTTATATATATAAAAAGTGGGTGTGGTTATCATCCGATTTCGCTCATTTTCAATACCAATCTATTCTGGGTCCAGATAAGCTCGTTTACCATTTGGTGAAGATATCTCAATATTTACTCAAGTTATCGTGTTAACGGACAGACGGACGGACGGACATGACTCAATCAAATTTTTTTTTGATACTGATGATTTTGATATATGGAAGTCTATATCTATCTCGATTCCTTTATACCTGTACAACCAACCGTTATCCAATCAAAGTTAATATACTGTATGTGCAAACCACGCTGAGTATAAAAATTTAATGAGCGTCGATTAGAATTTGCCATGATCCTCGGGGGAATTAAGTAACCAAAGGAACCTGAGTAAATTAATAAATATAAGCGTTGAGAGGATACTCGTACCAAATAAAGAAGAAAATTATGATTAAATGTAATCGTGCGCTCATGTGGCAGCTTATGAAATGGTCAAACCTTTTGCAGTATATGAGAATTTACCCGTTACTCAGTGCATACGTTAGTGTTGTTTTTGTTTTAATATTTTATATATATTCCTGTGTCTATGAGCATAAACGTCTGTGAAGACGGATAGAATCCAAATCTTCGTATGAATAACGTACACGGTCATTTGGTCGCTCACATATGTACGTATGTAAGTTTATATATTCCTAGCAAAAAATTTTAATCTTATAAAAGGCTTATTTCATATGGAAAAAAGGCTTATGGTATCAGGCCTTCATTTTTAAAGGAATATTAGTTGTGTTGCGTATTCCTTATAATACGCCTTATTTTCCTAAACTTATGTCTTCAGGCATAAGGATTATATGAAAAATAACGTTATGGATGTAGCTTATAGACTATATAAAATAAGGCTTACATAAGAAATTATTATAAGCCATAAGGTAGAATATAATAACCTTATTATAAAGCTTATGGACCAAATCAAATAAGACTTACATTATGCCTTTTTATAAGTTGCTGCTTGCTATATTAGGTGCTTTTTTATAAGGCTTATAACCCACTAAAAATCATTCTTACATATGAGGTTATAATAAAGTAATACATCGAGTACAATAATCTGATTATAAGGTTTAGGAACCAAAAATAGTATGCCATAAGAAAAATAAGAAGAAAGTTTTTCCTTAAAAGTATTACGAAAACTTATCGACTAGAGCTTGGTTTTGCTTTTCATGTATCTATCCTCTAAGTTTAGACAATATTCTTTTTTTCGTTTACCTGAGGGATACGGCTTATTTGTAGCGTAAATATGCCTTAAATAAGGCGTTAATATAAGGCGGCCACCGTGGTGCGGTGGTAGCTTGCTTCGCCTACCACACCGAAAATCCAGGGTTCAATTCCTATGCAAACCAACATCAAAAATTTAGAAACAAGTTTTTTTCAATTAGAAAGGAAAAGAGTTTCCTCGACAATGATTTTGCAAATATTTCGAATGTATCTCTGCCATGAAAAGCTTCTCAGTGAAAAATCATCTGCCTTGCAGATGACGTTCGGGATACATGTTCGGCAATTCGTAAAACATGTAGGTTCCGTCCAGCCAAATTTTAGAAAAAAATCAGAAGGAGCACGACGCGAATTGGAAGAGAAGCTTGGCCTTAAATCTCTTTGGAGGAAATTGCGTCTTGTATTTATATTTAATTTCAATATAAGACGTATGATGTACTCTTTTTAGGTTATTCTGAGATTTATCTGTCAGAAGTGAAACCAGTATTTCTTATTGCTTACCACCGCCTATGCCAGTTTTTGCTGGGTATGTATGAACATATTCATGCACTCATATAAATAAACGCTGATATTCTGACAGACGGCGACTAAAATGATCTGAATTTGACATGCAACCGCCCTTTCGTTCATCAGTGTGCCCTTATTTAGAATTTACCTAATTCTGGCTTGTAGTTGGCTGACAAAATGTGTGGGCTTGCGTGTGTGTCTGTGTTAGTTTGGGGACCAAGTTAGTTGTTAATGTGCTTATGCTATCATATGCTTTTTCAGTACGTGGGTGGGTCCTAGAATTTTATAAATTATAGGTAATTTGTATTGAGTGTTTGAATGTGAGCTTGATTAAGATAACACGAAAGAAAATAATCATAAAATTTAGTGCTAAGGTGAGAAAACGAGCTATAAAGTGGGACAAAATTAGAAGGAAAATACCAATTTACGATGTTGGTTATTCGGTAATTTGATTAAGGCTTAGAGTTGAAATTACTTGCCTTGGATAGATTTAAAAAAATCGACGCCACTCTCATAAGCAAGCTTGGATTTTTCTTAAAGCCTAGAAAATCACGAAAACTTTATATAATTAGAGATGATATAAGCGAAATCATACAGCAAATCAGTTAATAGAGATTAAAGAAATAAGGAAAACAAATCGATGACACTTAAAAAGAAAGTGAAGCGACAAAGAAATGGAAGTAAATGTAAACAAGACGTTATTGAAGAATGCGAAAAAAGTCAGGGCAAGCCAAGCAAAGAAAAGACAAAGAAGGGAACGGAGGAGAAAGAAAAAGCTAAACGAAAATGAAGGAAAAGGAAAGAAAGCAAAACCAAAGCCGAAACCCAGTCCAACCCAATCCAGCACCGAACGCGCACAGTGTGTTATGAAATTGTTTCCGAAGTGTTGATGGGTTTTTGTGGATGAGTTATCGGTTTGCTATCAAGGGAATGTGGACATATTAATCATTAAGACAAGTTTTATGGCCGTTTTGTCGACGATGTATGCACGAGTTATCGAAGTGCTATAAATTTGCTTACTAATAATAACAAAAGTCATCGACGAGTTACCGATTTTTAATCATCGAATTATCGGTTTCTTATTGAAAAGTTACGTAATATTTATCGATATTTTGGCAAAGTGGATATTGAAATACTATCGATTTGTTATCAAAAAATGATCGACATGTTATCGATTTGCTATCAAAAATTTTTGATTATTAATCAAAAATGTATATCGATAGTTTACCAAAAAATTATCAATTTGCTATCAAGAACGATTTGTTATTGCAGTGATACCAATTGGTTATAGGCGCGCTAGCATTTTGTTATTGATTCATAGTCAAGATGTTACGGACTGGTTATCGTTATTGATTTGCTTTCGAAAAGTATTTGCTTAGTTATTGGTAAGTTTCCAAAAAAATTCTATCGAGAGCGATTTGTTATCGCAGTGCAACTAATTTGTTATCGGCGCGTTATCGATTAGCTATTGATTTGTAGTCAAGAAGTCACGGACTGGTTGTCGAAAACGTATCGATTAACTATCACGATGGTACCGCTTTCATATCAAAAAGTCATCGATTTCTTATGTTGTTGCTGTAGCGCAAAAGACATTCCTCGAAGTTTTGGGGAGTGTTATCGATGTTGATGGTCCCTTACCTGATATAGATCCGATATGTTCCGATGACAAACATTATTAAGGTACAAGCCCGACGATCTCGGCAACGATTGAATATGACCATATTAGATCTTTTAGGCCATGCCGCGCCCTACCCCCTTGTTCTATGTAACTTGCGTTCACCAGAGCCCGGCTGCTAAAGAAACAGGATTCGGCACGGGTAGGTGAGGTTGAAAATTGAGTTGGAGAAGCTATACATTTCGCTGGCAACCCCTTAAAAGGGCTGTGCTATACAACCCATTGAATCATTTGGGTAATTTAGTCGCCTCTTACGACAGGCATACCTACCGCAAGTCTATTCTAAGCTCCCTAACAAGTTGGAGTATTGATTTTTATCGATCGTACTGTTAAGAATTTATTTATGAGATTAGCTATTTAGACGTACATCGAACTTAGCAAGTACTTGGTGCTCACGAAAAGGTATTGGAACAAAAAAAGAATATCTCTATCAGCAAATAAAAGGATTCGCACAAAAATTGGACCGGTAGCACCTTTTAGGAAAAATCCACAACCAGTTTGGCATATGGCTCTAAAGCTTTTGACTTCTGCAAGCTATATGGAGAGATGTAAAAATAAATATAATATGAAGACATTTTAAGTGCCAGAAAGGAGACCGGAAAAATACAAATCAGGCCAAAGATTTTAGGAAAATTGTATTAAATAATTTTAGTGCTGCATAATAGATGACGAATCATACGTAAGAGAAAACTTCAACTAACTGTCCCTACAAAATGTAAAGGCGAGGTACCTTCTGCAGAACAAGGCAAATATATTAAACCTGAAAGTTTTTTAAAAAGCTAAGGCTGAGAACAGAGTGTATGCTATGAGCACAGCTACGCGTGAAGCGATATTTTTTTCATATACTTTACAAGCTTGGAAGTTTGCTGGCACTCTGACAACTTTTGCAATACTTTTGCAATTTTCAATAAAAAATAATGTTCACAGCTTTCTATCTTTATATAAAAGCAACGCTTCCACTCTTCCGTCAGCCTAAAAGTTAAAGAATACAACAAGCTTGGAAAGCAGGTGTAGAATACTTGAATGACTAACAAATGTAGTTTTGGAAAAATTAGAAAGTATGAAGCACTGAATTTTCGCTTCATTCAACCAAAAAGCAACCATAAATACACATAAATGTATGTATGAACAAATCCAAATAGAATAAAAAGTGGTCATAAAATGAGATTTTAAATATTTCTTAGTTTTTTTATTTCGTTTTGATATTCCCAACTTTTTTACCAACTTGGCACTGCAATTTCGGAGTGTTTGACAGCATTGGGGCAATGATATCAGCCAAGAATTGAATTTGTTAAACAAAAGGAAACATAGCTTGTAGGCACGATCCAATATGCGCAAAAACTCGAGCTAGCGAATCTCAATTTCATTAAAATGAATTGCTATGGATTAAAACAAAGCTGCCACTGGGTTATCAGCGAAAACTAAAAAGTGCCCATCATACCCTTGGCAGCACAGCCCTTCATTACATTAGGAAAATATTTCTGGGCGTTAAGTGAAATGAGAATACCTTCAACTTGACAGCCAACTCATTGTCTTTATACCTCAAGTGTGTGTGTATTAGAGTTGTAAATAGTAACAAAACAACTTAGCTCTGGATAACGGGATTGTTTAGGAATACGCAACGAAAAATTTAATGCTTCATTTTATTCAAAAGTATTTCGCTGTAAAAACCTTTTTTACAATTGACATGAGTTTAGGTTAGGTGGTAGCTGCCCTAATAAAGGGAGCTCACTTGGACAACATGAAGGTCCGTTGTGATTCCACATGCAATAAAATAACGGTAACGTAGATATAGCTACTTAGATAACCGGTGGGTAGCAACGTTAAAACTCCGAATGATACCGATCTCAACTTTGGATAAATCCTCGGGAGATCCAAGTAAGTCGCGAACGAAGTACTTTCGCCTAGTTCTGGCAAAAGCTGGGAAATCAAGCATATTTGGTAATTCCGCCTCAGTATATTGAGATGTACCGCATGGAAAACCATGGGACAGTGCCTTGTCAGAACCCCAATGACCATTGATAGGTGAGCCTTAGTGAACCCAATTATTTCAGCAGACCTCCTGCCATCCCCTTTCGGCAAGAAAGATCTTGCTAACCTGCAAGACGTAGTGTCCGCCCAACGTGTGCTTTGCTGACTCGAGGCCCAGCTATGGAGGAGCAATCCATAGGTGGCCAGTGGAATCCCGAAATCCCTACAGCCACCTTCGATGCGGGCTAAGAGATCCGCTTGACAGTTACCCGGGATATCACTATAGCCCGTAACCAGATAATTTTAATTGCAAAAAAAAATTCGATGCAATCGCAAGTGAGGTCAGGCACTCCCAGACCACCCTCGATCGCACTGTAGTTGAGCTCAAGGCCTTGATAGCCGTTTGGCTATCAGAGTAGACGTTAATTCCCTAACCGATTAGAATGGATAGCATTTCATCCACCGCATCCTTAATCGTAGCAACTTCCGCTTGGAATACACTGCAGTGATCAGCCAACTTAAACTTGCCGCTTATCTACTGATATATGTTCAGCATGACGTTTATTGCCAAGGTAGGTGTTGTTCTGAGAGCGCAACTGATACCGATCAGCGCCGTTCGCTGCACTGTCTCTAACATTTTGGAGCTGCTCGCTGTGTCCAGTGCTTTCCACCAGACCAGCACCCCATAGAGCAGAATCGGTTTGACCACCATCTCATAGAGTCAGTGTACTACTCCTGGCGAGAGTCCCCATCTCTTTCCGATAGCCCCCCTGCATCAGTATAAGGCAACCGCGGCCTTTCTGGCCCTATCTTCCACATTGGGTCTCCAGGACAGTGCCCTTGTCCAAAACAATCCCCAAATATTTAATCCTATCAGAAAGTACCAAAGGTACCCCTCCAATCGAGGGAGTTCTGAAATCGGGCATCTTATATCTACTTGTAAAAAAGAACCAATTCCGTTTTCTCGGGATGACCGCCAATTCAGATGATTCAGCCCACCTAGCCACAGTATTCAGGTAGCCCTGGAGCACATCGCGTAGGGTGCCCAGAAATTTCTCTGACTAGGATAGCGAGGTTATCTGCATAGACAACCACCCGACAGTCATTGACTCCAGCTCCACAAGAAGCTCTTTGACTACCGCAACCCAGAGCAGAGGAGATAGGACACCCCCCTGTGGCGTGCCCCTGCACACCTTCCTCTCAATTATGACCCCTCCCCACTCCGCTGCGACAATTCTGCTGCATAGAAGTTTGCTAATAAATTCAACCAGACATGACATGAACTATCAGCGAAATTCACCGCTTATTTCGTCTGGTCCA
>JARSSU010037310.1:0-43748 GCA_029619165.1 Eurosta solidaginis | reverse complement strand
TATTATATACACCAATATATACCAATTGACATACTAATTAGCGATTCAACATCAACATACCAGTTGGCATACTACTCAGTCTATGCATCATTGTAATACCAGTTGACATTCTACACCTTTTCCGTTTAAGTTCAGAAATTTGCAAGTCATATCAAGAAAATTACATTCAAGTTCAGGATTCCAATTTATTCAGAAATTATACAATTCAAGTTCAGAAATTACAATTCATATTCACAATTTCCAATTCAAGTTCAGAAATCCAATTGAAGTTCAGAAAGCTCCAATTCATAGGTGCAGAAAATTACAATTCAGTCAGAATTCCAATTACTAGTTCAGAAAATACAATCAAAGTCAGAAAATTACAATTCAATACAGAATTTCCAATTCAAGTCAGAAAATTACAATCGAAGTTCAGGAAATTTCCAATTCAAGTTCAGAAATTACATCAAGCGAAAATATACAATTCAGTACAGAATTCCAATTCAAGTTCAGAAAATTCAAAAACTCAAGTTCAGAAATTTACAATTTCATACCAGAATTTCCAATTCAAAGTTCAGGAAAAATTACAATTCAAGTTCAAATTTACAATTCAAGTCAGAAATTTCCAATCATATCAGAAAATTACAATTCAAGTTCAGAAAATTAAAATCAAGTTCAGAAATTTACAATTCATATTAAGAATTTCCAAGTAAAGCTGTCAGAAAATTACAATTCAAGTTCAGAAATTTACAATTCAAGTCAGAAATTTCAATTCATTACTCAGAAAATTACATGTCAAGCTACAGAGAAGAGTGTCAGGTATTTTTATACTCAGTGAGCAGAGCTCACAGATGAGTCTATTAAGTTTGATTGGTAGATGAGTTGAAACTTATGACGCAGAATAGAAAATTAGTAAAATTTTGGACAATGGGCGTGCACCGCCCACTCCTGTTTAAAAGAAGGTAATTTAAAATTTTGCACGCTGTAATCTCGCAGTCGTTGAAGATATCATGATGAAGTTTGGCAGGGAACGTTACTCGATTACATATTGTAGGCTTAATAAAAATTAGCAAAATCGGAGAAGGACCCCGCCCACTTTTAAAAAAAATTTTTTAAGTAAAATATTTAACACAAAAAATAATATTCTACAGTCTATAAGTAAATTATGTCACATTCAACTCCAATATGATATGGTGCAGCAAAATACAAAATAAAAGAAATTTCAAAATGGGCGTGGCTCCGCCCTTTTCATTTAATTGTCTAGGATACTTAAATTTAAAGCCCAGCATACAAGTCGACATTAACAATCCTTTTGATGAACATTTGGTAGGGCATAGATTTTATGACGTTAACTGTTCTCTGTGAAAATGGGCGAAATCGGTTATGCCACGCCCATTTTTTATACACCGTCGTCTCCGTCTGTCCTCCGCATGCCGTTAACACGATAACTGAGAGCACACAACGACATATCTAATGAACTTAGTCACGTGCTACTGAACTCACTGTATCTTGGTAGGAAAACTGACGAATCGACTATGACCACGCTCATTTGTTCGATATCGAAAATATGAAAATGCAAAACAAAATGCCATAATTTTATACCAATACGAAAAAAGGGAGGGATGAAACATGGTACAGGTAATTGGATTTTTTTTATTGACGCGAAATAGAACTTTAGAAAAGATAGAAGAAATGAAAAAGTTTGCAGGGCGAAATAAAAAACCCTTTAAAAATCTGGCAGGTATACCATATATAAATAATTAGCGGTATCCCAACAGGTGATGTTCTGGGTTCACCCTGGTCCACATTTGTCGATATCTAGGAAAACGCATTACACTATATACAACTACCACCACTCCTTTTAAAACTCTCATTAATACTTAATGATACCCATATCGTACAAACTCATTCTAGAGTCACCATGCGTCCACCTTATGGCGATATCCCGAAAAGGCGTCCACGATAGAACTAAGCTACCACTCCCTTTTAAATACTCAGTAACACCTTTCCTTTTGATGACCATATGAGTACAAACAAATTCTGGGTCACCCTGGTCCACCTTTATGGCGATACTCGGAAACGGCGTCACCTATGGAACTCAGGATTACTCCCTGTGAAAATACTCATTAACACCTTTTATTAGATACCATGTTGTACAAAACATATTCTAAAGTCACCCTGGTCACCTGCTGGCAGGATATCTCGAAAGGCGAACATCATAGAACGAGGCCCACTCCTTTTAAAAATACTCATTAACACTTTCTTTTGATAGCATATTGTACATAACAATAATTCTAGGTGTTCAACCCCTTGGTCCACCTTTTATGGTGCGATCTTATCTCGAAAAGCGACACCTATACAACAACACCACTCCCTTTAAAACCTCATTAATACCTTTAATTTGATACCATATCGTACAAAACAATTCTAGAGCCACCACTGTCCACTTATGGCGAATTCGAAACGCACGTCATCCGATAGAAACTAAGGCCCACACCCTCCCCTTTTTAAAAATACTCTGAACACCTTCGTTTGATGCCCATATGTTTACAACAAATTCTTAGGGTCACACCCCTGTCCACTTTATGGCGATATCTCTCGAAACGGCGTCCACCTATGGAACTAAGGATACTCCTTTTAAAATACTCATAACACTTTTACATTTAGGTACACCATATCGTACCAGACGCATTCTATAGTCACCCTCGTCCACCTTTCTGGCGATATCTCGAAAGGCGAACCAGGCGACCACTATACAACAACCACCACTCCCTTTAAACACCCTCATAATACCATTAATTTGATACCCATATCGTACAAACACATTCTAGAGTCACCCCTGTCCACCTTTACGGCGATATTTCGAAACGGCCATCCACCTATAGAACTACGGCCCACTCCTTTTAAAATACTCACTAACACATTCGTGATTTTAATGCCAATTGTACAAACCAAATTCTCGGTCACAACTGTCCACCTTTGTGGCGATATCTCGAAACGGCGTCCACCTATGGAACTAAGGATTACTCCCTTTTAAAATACTCGTTAGCACCTTGCATTGATACCATATCGTACAAACGCATTCTAGCGTCAACCCTGATCACCCTTATGGCTATATCCCTAAATGGCGTCCACTATAGAACTATAGGCCCCTCCTCATAAAATACTCTTTAAATCATATTGATAAATGCAGTATACAAAACACATTCCAGGGTTACCTCGTTCATTTTCCTACATGGTTATTTTCGTTTGTTGTCACCATAGCTCCTAATGAGTATGTAATGTTCGGTTACACCCGAACTAACCTTCCTTACTTGTTATTTTCATCCAATGGAAATCTGTGCATGCAAAATGTTTAAACTATAAACATATGTTAATTTTATTAATCGTACATAAATACATAGCTTCCTCTTCAAAGGGCCTGTGGCTGTTCCAAATGAAATATGTAAACAAAACTTTTCCCATAATGTAATATCAGAAAAAAACCTCGCTACATTTCCCAAACTCGAATATTTTGCAAAACACCGAGTATAATCATTTGGGTAAATCTAAGCAAGTTGGAAAATTAAAATTTGCACAATAAAACATTTAAAAAAACGAGCACGCTTACAAAAACTTATCCTTCCAATTTTATATTAATTGTAATTAATTTATTTCATAGTTATAATAAAGTTAAGTAAATGTATTACATAGAAACGTTTTATAACATTGCATATTAGTACATACCCAATATGCACAAGTACAACTTTTTTCCAACCCTTTGAGAAATATGTAGTTCTCAAAAGGAAATCCAATTTTACAACAATTGGAGATCCAAATCGTTATTCAATGTTTGTTTTCAAATTGAGTGCTCTTGGAGGTCAAATTGAAGGTACTACTTAACATTTTTTTCAGATGGTAAACGCGTCATTCATTTATGTGTGTGCAAGCTGGCCAATCATCTGTCGAAGATTGGATAGCAGTGGAAACTGAAAAGTAGTGCTGCAAATAGCCTTTTTAAATTATATTGGGTAAAATAATATAAACTATTTATTTATTTATTATATTCTCAACGTATACTTCGTAACTCGCTTTTTCTCTAGGTTGTTGAACTCCAAAAACATATAGTTGTAGCAATTCCATACGCTTCATAAAAAATGGTGTGGTTGAAAAGTGGTTGGAGCGATGAAGCTGCAGGCACTTGGAAGGGATAAGGCCCAAAAAGAAAGCTATTGAGAGTGCTCAGTACAACACGGAAGCCTGGAAGAGTAACTATTACATGCCATTATTATTTTAATTAAGTTAATCCAGTTGAGAGAATCCCAAAATCAGGATCGAAAAAAAATTGATTGAGCCAAGTCCGTCCGTCCGTCCGTTAACACGATAACTTGAGTAAATTTTGAGGTAATCTGATGAAATTTGTATGTAGTTCCTGAGCATCATCTCAGAATCGCTATTTAAAATGAACGATATCGGACTATAACACGCCCACTTTTTCGATATCGAAAATTTCGAAAAACCGAAAAGTGCAATAATTCATTACAAAAGACAGCTAAAGCGACGAAACTTGGTAGATGAGTTGAACTTATGACGCAGAATAAAAATTAGTAAACATTTTGACAATGGGCGTGGCACCGCCCACTTTAAAAGAAGGTAATTTAAAATTTTGCAGCTGTAATTTGGCAGTCGTTGAAGATATCATGATGAAATTTTGCAGGAACGTTACTCCTATTACTATATGTACGCTTAATAAAATTAGCAAAATCGGAGAAGGACACGCCCACTTTAAAAAAAAATTTTTAAGTAAAATTTACAAAAATTAATATCTTTTACAGTATATAAGTAAATTATGTCAACAGTCACACTCCAGTAATGATATGGTGCAACAAAATACAAAAATAAAGAAAATTTCAAAATGGGTGTGGCTCCGGCCCTTTTTTTCATTTAGTTTGTCTAGGATACTTTTAACGCCATAGAGTCGATACAAAAATTAACCAATCCTTTTGAAATTGGTAGGGGCATAGATTTTATGACGTTAATTGTTTTCTGTGAAAATGGGCGACAATCGGTTGATGCAGACGCCCAGTTTTTTATACACAGTCGTCCGTCTGTCCTTCCGCATAGGCCGTTAACACGATAACTTGAGCAAAATCGACATATCTTTAATGAACTTAGTTTCGCACGTGCATTATCCTAAACTCACTTTATCTTGGTATGAAAAATGAACGAAATCCGACTATGACCACGACGCCCACGTTTTCGATATCGAAATTACGAAAATGAACATTGCCATAATTCTATACCCAATACGACAAAAGGGATGAAACATGTAAGGTACTTGATTGTTTTATTGACGCGAATATAACTTTAGAAAAAACTGTATAAAATGGTTTGACACCTACCATAATTAAGTCGAAGAAAATGAGAAAGTTCGGCAGTCGAACTAAAAAACCTTAAAATCTTGGCCGTATTACATATATAAAGATAGATTAGCGGTACCCAACAGATGATGTTTCTGGGGTCACAACACTGGTCCCGCATTTTGGTCGATATCTGGAAAAGGCAGCCAACGAACCAATGCCCTCATTCGTCCATGTTTAAAACTGGACTCGATTAACACCTTTTCGATTGATACCATATCGTACAAACGCATTCTAGAGTCACCCCTGGTCCACCTTTATGGCGATAAAGCTCGAAAATGAGGCGTCCCCTATAGAACTAAAGTAAGGCCCACGTCCCTTTTGAAATACGCATTAACTCCTTTCGTTGTTGCTTACCCATGATTGCACAAACGAGTTCTAGAGCTGGCCCACCCTTTAATGGCGATATCGCGAAACGGGCGTCACCTATGGACTAAGGATTTACTCCTTTTAAAATACGCATAACACCTTTCTTGATAGCCATATCGTACAACAAGTCTACGTCACGAGCGCTCCTGGTCCACTCTTATGGCGATATGCTCGAACATGGCGACCACCTGATACGACTAAGGCACCACTCGC
This sequence comes from Eurosta solidaginis, assembly GCA_029619165.1. NCBI lineage: Eukaryota > Metazoa > Arthropoda > Insecta > Diptera > Tephritidae > Eurosta > Eurosta solidaginis. Next base: position 37,788 of record JARSSU010037310.1, on the reverse strand, counting down.
CTTTTAAATACTCATTAACACCTTTCATTTGATACCGCATATCGGACAATAACGCGATTCTAGAGTCACGCCCTGTTCAACCTTTATGGCGTATCTCACCCACCCCTGTTCAACCTTTATGGCGATATTTCGAAACAGCGTCCCACCTATAGAACAAGCCCACTCCCTTTTAAAATACTCATTAACACCTTTCGTTTGATGCCATATTGTACAACCAATTCTAGGGTCACCCCTGGTCCACCTTTATGGCGATATCTCGAAACGGCGTCCACCTATGGAACTAGGATTACTCCCTTTTAAATACTCATTAAACCTATCTTTTGATACCCATATTGTTACAAACAAATTCTAGGTCACCCCTGGTCACCTTTATGGCGATATCTCGAAACGACGTCCACCTATGGAACTAAGGATTACGTCCCTTTTAAAATACTCATTAACACCTTTCATTTGATCCCATATCGTACAACGCGTTCTAGGTCACCCCTGGTCAACCTTTATGGCGATATCTCGAAAAGCACCACCTATACAACAACCACCACTCCCTTTTAAAACCCTCATTAATACCTTTAATTTGATCCCATATCGTACAAACAATTCTAGAGTCACCCCTGGTCCACCTTTATGCGATATTTCGAAACGCGGATCCACCTATAGAACTAGCACTCCCTTTTAAAATACTCATTAACACCATTCGTTTGATGCCCATATTGTACAAACAAATTCTAGGGTCACCCCTGGTCCACACTTGTGGCATATCTCGTAACGGCGTCCACCTATGGAACTAAGGATTCTCCTTTTTAAAATACTCATTAACACCTTTCATTTGATACCCTTCGCAAAACTATCTAGAGTTTCCCACCCTGATCCACCTTTATGGCTATATCTCTACATGGCGTCCACCTATATAACTATGGTCCACTCCCTCATAAAATACTCTTTATGCATTTCATTTGATCACATTCCAGGGTTCCCCTCGATTCATTTTCCTACATGGTTTTTTCCTTATGTTGTCAACCATAGCTCCCACTGAGTATGTAATGTTCGTTACACCCGAACTTATCCTTCCTCTCCTGTTTATATTGGAATCTTTTTATTTCAGAGGCTTACATCAAAAATTTGCCAACCCTTACCGATGAGGACTTTGAAGACTAATATGTCCTTCTTTCATCAAGCCAACATCGCCTGGTGGAAAAATGCAATACAGAAAGAAGGGAATGCTACTGAAGTTAATAAAAATAAGATATTGATTATTGAATTACTTTAATGATTTTAGATAATTCATAAAAAATTGAGCTAATTGTAATTTCATTAATTCGAACATCTTACAAGAATTTAAATATTCTTTACTACAAAGCTGAGATATGTCTCTTACGTGCTCAAGCACCGAGAAACGAAAAATGTAAAAAAGTGTCACCGAGAAATTCTGAGATAATTGAAGTCTGTAAGCGAAAAAACACGGCTGTTTTTGTCCCTACTTTTTGAGGCTGTTACAGGGTACACCGAGAGAAGCAATGTTTTTGGCGATTTCTTCATTCCAATCAAATCATTAGTACTACTCTAGACCGTCTGCAATTTAAGATATTACGATCTTGAATACGAAATCTCTTCAGATAATGTTTTGGCTATTTTAATTATGTCTTTGACGAAGTATGTGTACAACAGTATATAGTTGACACCTTCGAAAAGTGCATTGAAATTGATATCTCAGCTTTGGTGCAAAGAATTTTAAAATGTTGTAAGGATCTAATTAATGACTACAATTACTTTTAATTTATTTTTAAATTGTAAAATGATTACTATTTACAAACATTTTATTTTAATTATGTTTATTCTATAACTGAACCAAATTTATATACAAGGCTGTTATTTTATTCAATTGGGATGGGAAATGAATTCTTGAAGTTTTCTTTTTGCATTTGAATCCAATGGAGATTGATGTTGGAGTTCAAATTATATCAAGAAGTTCTCAAGTGGAGAACTACGACTATTGACGTCTAAAACAATGTGCCGTTTTGTTTGAGAATGAGTGGATCTCCATGGAGGTACAATGGATATAAAACTTGGAATTTGGAAAAACGAGTTGGATTTCCATTTGACCTCAACCAATTTCCAACAAATAATGTTTATTGGGTAATAACAACAGAATGGACATAAGTTACGCTGCATTATGTACATTACATGGTCCTTTAAAATATTAAAGCCATTATTGTCAGGTCATATCGCACAAATTGTCTTCAATTTCATTACGCTTCGCTTTTTATATATTATACTTTGTTAGTGAATTTCAACATTTTTTTTTACCTTGGCCGCGCACGTGTATTTACATTTACAGATGAAGTAAAATCATAGAATTTTGACTCAATTGCTTTTACGAACATGTGTGAAAAAAATTTTCAAAGCATTAAGTAAAATTTTTTGAGTGATTGTATATTTCTGAACTTGAATTGTAAATGAATTGGAAATTTCTGAACGTTGAATTGTAAATTTCTGAACTTGAATTGTAATTTTCTGAACTTGAATTGGAAATTCTGATATAGAATTGTAAATTGCTGACTTGAATTATAATTTTCTGAATTTAAATTGGAAATTCTGAATATGATTGGAAATTTTTGAACTTGAATTGTATATTTTCTGAACTTGAATTGTAATTTTCTGACTTAAATTGAAAATCTGAATTGAGTTGTAATTTTCTGAACTTGAATTTAATTTTCTGCACTTGAATTGTAATTTTCTGAACTTAAATTGAATTGTAAATTTCTGAACTTGAATTGTAATTTTCTGAACTTGAATTGGAAATTCTGAATATGAATTGTAAATTGCTGAACTTGAATTGTAATTTTCAGAATTCAAATTGGAAATTACTGAATATGAGTGGAATTATCTAACTGAATTGTAATTTTCTGAACTAAATTGACAATTCTGAATTTGAATTGTAATTTTCTGAACTTGAATTTTAATTTTCTGCACTCGAATTGTAATTTTCTGAACTTTAATTGTAAATTTTCTGAATTTAAATTTAATCTGGAAATAATCTGAATATGAAATGGAAATTTCTGACCTTAGAATTGTAATTTTCTGAATATGATTGTAAATTTCTGAACTTAAACTGGAAAAGGTGTAGTCGAGATTTGCATCAGCATATCCTACTAGTTAATATCCTAGTCCTAGTCGGTTGAAAGATTACCTGAAAATTGATAACTTAGATAACTTAATTCATGTATTATTATGATTAGATATATGTACATATAAGTATGTCTATAGCTACATTAGGGTGGGTCAAGATTGTATGGGGAAAATGGGGTAGAAAAACTTCAGGTGCGACTCATCAGTTTCTGGATACTATGGAGTGCATACTGAGTAATATTGTCCATGGGACCATAGGTATGAAATGATCTCGAGCCTCCCTAATTTTGCTAAGAAAATTGTATATCCCCATCCGAATCCGAATTTGAACATTATTTTCATGTATTTTATTTGTGAGAGCCGCTATTTCGATTGGGGTATAACATTTTCTAACAAAATTAGGGAGGCTCGACATTCATTCAGACCTATGGTCCCATGGACAATATTACCTCAGTATGACCCATAGATTCCGAAACTGATGTGCCTTTTCAACAATAAATTATGACCCCACCCCTAATATACATATTTCACTTTAAAATTTATCACTTTAATAAATTATACTTTGTAATAAATTTTATAAAAATACGTACATATATACAAAACTTAAAGTAACGGAATAACACATTCCGATTTGTGATCGATCACTGAGAGGGCTCACCATATCATACTGGAATGTGACGCAATATGAAGACGCATGGCTAAGTTATATGGCTCACCATGGCTAGAGTTGGGATTTTAAACCGGGTATTTACCATTTGTATGGTAAATACCAAAAAATACTGGAATATTCCTTTTTTCTACCTTTTTTGGTATTTAAAAATCATTTGAATCGAGGCTGCTTGGAATTAGAATTCAGCAATTAAATCTATACGTAATTTGAAATTAAAAATTTTCCACAATTAGTCTGAAAGAGTCCAAACTTTGAATCGTTTGCACCTCGTTATGTACTCATTTAGGAGCCTGAAGCGAATGCTATATGACTTCTAGCACGCTCATATTTTTGCCTCTAACATGAGTCTAATACAGGCCTCCTTCCTTTTTTCGTTTGTTCATAATTTTATCAATTGGAGTCATAAAGACTCTAGGTGATAGTGTTTTTCAGGCTGATTTTTTCATATATTTCGGACCCATATTGACTCCAGAACTGTAGGCGCTTCGAGAAGTGTTTATAGGGTGCACATATTTATGCAAACAAAGATACCGCTCAAACATGCTCATAATTTAAGAACGAAATGAATCCCAAATAATGGGAAATGCAGAAATTAGAAAACTTATCATTTTCAACTATTTATATATATGTAAGTTTTGAACACATATTGATAATTTGTTGCGAAATTTTTTATATTAATAAAAAATTAATTACATATGTACACAATTGTTACCCTTGCTATTATTTCTTCATCGACGTTTTTCCGCTCATGGACGCTCTCGACATTTTTAATGTGACCGCAAAGCTGCCACACTCTGTCCTGGTGTGTCGAACTATATATGCCTCAATAAGCTCTCGACGATGCGTAATAAATAGGCCAAATAGGTGTCATATAATAAGAGTTTATTATGACGCCGAAAAGAGTTCCTTTTAAGATTCATGTCGGACTCTTATTTTGGCTCAAATGGTATAGGTTAATAGGCTCATCTAGGACGACCATTGCAAGAAGGGAAATACATTGGTTTCGGCCTCCAAATGAGCTCATACCGACTGTAGATATTTTTTTACTCTTTTTTGACTTAAAATGTTTACTGGGTAAACTTAAATTTTTGCAACGGCATGTACTATTGGCTAAATATTTTTGAAAAACGCTGATTACAGATTAAAAATAATTCAACCGATAGCGTAATGGTTAACTACCCACCAATATAGGACAAATTGGGTACATTTTGGATTGTATTTGTGTGTTTGTTTCCCACATATTTCGAATGATTACACTGTGCTAAACTGATTTTTAACTTTAATAGCGACCTAGTGTCCGTTGTAGGTCTTGATGAGTAGATCAAGATGACGTGCTTCAAAATTTTTTAACACCCCGAAATTTTCAAGTTATTGTTGAAAAACTGTTTTTCTTGTACCTCGCGCATTCAAAAATTCGTTACTCCGTCATTTTTCCATCAATTTTGAGTGCTTAACAGTATTGGAAAGCTGAAAGATAGGGCTTTAAAAATATATATATTCGTCTACACTTTTTATAGCAAATTTTTGAGATTTTTTAAAAGTTATCTAATTTTTTCTCGTTTTATTTTAATTTTTCAAAGTTTGACGGCTTTTTAAATGTATCATTTCTTTAATGAATTATTATTTTTCCTGAATATGTTGAGAGAACGTTCTATTTCGAGTAAAACAAAGTAGTGGTTGATCAAATTCGGTAGATAATTGTTGAAATGACAACACTTTTTGTGAACAAGAAAATTCTGCTCTCATCGTAGAATCGATATCGCGCCATGTCAGGATTGATGTATGATTTCAGTAATATCGTCTCCGTTATTTTGAGCATTCTCTATGCTCCGTTTAACCTTTTTTTATGATTTAATTATGAAACAAAGATAATAAAATTATTTACTTTTATCATCAAATCATGTGTTAGGAAAAATTGATATGACCACGGTTTTGACAACGGTTTTTCTTGTTTGTGGAATGAGATACACAGTAATTTAATTGCTCTCCGAGACATTTGCCTCTTTGCCTCTGTAAGATAAATGACAAGACGAAAGTTAGGATACTGTCATTTGGGTGAGAATCAAATCAGTCAGTGGTTGTACGTGTTGCTACAAGGTACTGTTTTTTACAAATGTGTGATAAGCGTAATAAGTTTGTTACGTCTGCGGGTTATTCGTTGATACGAAACATCGTATACAATTAAAAACCAATGCAGTTCTCACAGAAGCTTTCACATCTATCTTTAATCGCGTGTATAGTGAAAATGTTTGGTATGAACCAGAGTATGCTTGTGTGAAGTGCTGCAGCGCACTCAAAAAATGGAAAACTGGGAAATGCAACAAACAACCTTTACCATTCTCAACTCCAATGATATGGCAGTCGTCAACTTTTCCATAAGCCAGAAGATTGCTACTTCTGCAAAACAAATACGTTGGTTATCACTACAAAACCCGTGACCGTATACAATATGCTAATGTGTTAACTGTATCTCATCCAATCAGGGAGAAATATCGACCTATTCGTGATGCAATTCCGAACTGCAAAATTCATAGAAGCTGATGATGAAGAAAACTCTGACGGCCTAGAAATCAACGACACAAAGTCCATTTTCTGCATTCACATTTGGATTTCTTCCCTGAAAATCTTGGACAATTCAGTGACGAACAGGGAGAACGGTTCCATCAGGAACTATTAGAGATCGAAAAACGCTTTGTCGGAAAAAGTCAGATCAGAATGCTGGCAAATTATTGCTGGTCTCTAAAACGCGATACTGACGATGTGGCTCATAAACGTAGAAGATCTAGCAAACATTTTTAACAGCTATCGAAATTCGAAGTTTTTTTTGTATTAAGTACATAATATAAAACAAAATTTTATGTAAATATATTTGCAACTATTTATTTCCTTAATTGAAAAAATTTTTAAATTAGAATAGAAGAAAGAAAAAATTTTGACAACTGCCAAAGCCTCGTTGTATAGATCCATTTCGGGAACTGCTAAATTCCTTCATCGGCAACGTTTTAGGCGCCGCTGCTATAACCATTCAGCCATCACAGCGGTTTTTTGTTTGTCTTCATTATTCCTACTTCTATTCAGGTGCTTGCCAATTGATATTCACAAACACTGCGACATCTGTTGCAGAATGAATGTGAAAATTGGACTTGTTTCGAACCCGCGATCTTACAAATCAGTAGGCCGATATAACAACAAAAATTGTTAACTATTTATTTCTTTATTTTTTCTCTCCAACATAGGAGCGAAATAAAATTACTCGAGAGATGATATATGTAGATAAATAAAAAAATATCGAAATTGTTTAAAATAATTAAAGTGAATAATTGAAATTTTGTTATAACAAAAAATAATGGGTGGAATAAAAGAAACGATAAGAATGTTCAATACGATGGCAGCGATATACTGAAATCATACATTCAATCCTGACATGGCGCGATATCGATTCTACGATGAGAGCAAAATTTTCTTGTTCACAAAAGTGTTGTCATTTCAACAATTCGTAACCGAATTTGATCAACCAGTACTTTTTTACTCGAAATAGAATGTTCTCTCAACCTCTTTAGAAAAAAAATAATTCATTACAGAAATGATACATTAAAAAGCCGTCAAACTATGAAAAATTAAAAAAAACGAGAAAAATTTTAGATAACTTTTAAAAAATCTCAAAAATTTGCTATAAAAAGTGTAGACAAATATATACATTTTTAAAACCCTATCTTTCAGCTTTCCAAAACTGTAAGCAATCAAAAATTGATGGAAAAATGACGGAGTAACGAATTTTTGAATGCGCGAGGTACAAGAAAAACAGTTTTTCAACAATAACTTGAAAATTTCAGAGTGTTAGAAAATTTTGAAACACCGCATCTTGATCTACTCATCAAGACCTACAACGGACACTAGGTCGCTTAAAAAAGTTCTTGAGATATTTTTTTTGTAGCACTGTGGTTATTTTACCCTTCTTTTGGGTAAATATTTGGGTATTTACCCATTTTTACCATATATAACCAATTTACCGGGTATTTACCATTTGGGTATTTACCCCTTTCCCATCTCTAACCATGGCCAGAACATTCCCCATATTAAATCCCTCAAGTCAAGAACTGATAGGGCGCATGAAGAAAGCCGGCTTGGATGAGGTGATGTGAAGGAGGTGAGGACACAATAGACCAATGGTCACAGTGCATCCTCCAGAATATCGACTATCGGACGGAGAAGGAACGAGCAGTGTGATGACTGTCAAAACAGGCCAAGCTGCACTAGCACCGTCCTATGATGAGTGTTAATGGCGTTCAGAATGGTGGCAATGATATGCACTTTACGGAAGTCATGCTGAGAGCTGGATAACCGAAGAATTTCGTTTAAATTAGAAAATCATAACGGCTTTAAACATTTCGTTACTAACTAAAGGGATAATATCGGTAAATAGTGGCTGGGTTTCAGGTCTTTGATAGTGGGTTTATCCTTGCCATTCTCCGTTATTCTGGAATGGCAAAGGCTTTAACGACAAGTAGAAAACATGTGCTAGTCTGATGATGACCTCACGGCCAAGGCGTTTCGGCATCGGCATAGGTTTTCCGTCTGGGTTATTGATATGGAAGGCGTTGCCTTTTAATGGATTCTTTAACCTATGTTGAGGTTAAGGTGAGGTGCGACTCGTCAAGCTTATGTTTATGTGCCTGTTGACTTGGACGATATCTGGCATTGCCAACTGAAGTATGCATTGCAAATTGGCTACAGAAAACACTCGCGTATTTCCTCGAGTCCGACAGACGAAATTCTAGTCGAATAAATTTTTCAAATACTAACTAGTATGAATAACACGACAAAATTCTAGTCAATGAACTAGAATGTTTTCTGACTACTTTCCGCTTTTGACTGCAGGGTATATACATGTATATTTGTAGTTTATGCTTTTCTTATAGCTATATGCGTGTGTATGTGTGAGTACTACTTCGGCTGATGACTACATGTGCGTGTGTGGGATATCTTTTCATTGCCTAGTACATAACTGTTGCCGCCTTCTGTGTTTTGTTGTTGCTATTATTTACTAACAGCAAAGTGATGCTAATATTCGCCACAATATGGTGCATGTCGATTATAAATGATAAGCATACCGGGAGCTTAAAACAAATAAGGAAAGCTAAGTTCGGGTGTAACCGAACATTACATACCCCGCTGAGAGCTTTGGAGGCATAATAAGGGAAAATCACCATTTAGGAAAATGAACCTAGGATACCCCTGGAATGTGTTTGTATGACATGGGTATCAAATGGAAGTTATTAAAGAATATTTTAAAAGGGAGTGGGCCATAGTTGTATAGGTGGACACCTTTTCGGTGTGGGTGGACGCGGAGGCGGGTGACTCTAGAATGTGTTTGTATGATCTGGGTATCAAATTACAGATATTAATGAGGGTCCGTTGTATATGTGAAGGCGTTTTCTAGATATCGACCAAAATGTGGACCAGGGTGACCGAGAACATCATCTGTCGGGTATCGCTAATTTATTTATATATGTAATACCACGAACAGTATTCCTGCCATGATCCCAAGGGCTTTTTATTTCGCCCTCAGAACCTTTCATTTTCTTCTACTTAAGGTAGGTGTCACACACATTTACAAAGTTTTTTCTAAAGTTAAATTTTGCGTCAAAAAACCAATCCACTCACCATGTTTTATCCCTTTTTTCGTATTTGGTATAGAATTATGGCACTTTTTTGTCATTTGTCGAAATTGGCCCAATTTTAATACCAAGATAAAGTGAGTTCAGATAAGTACGTTGAACTAAGTTTAGTAAAGATATATCTATTTTTGCTCAAGTTATCGTGTTAACGGCCGAGCGGAAAGACAAACGGGCGTGGCTTTCAACCGATGTCGCCCTTACCAAATTTCACAAGGATTAGTAAATTTTTGTTCGACTTATGGCATTAAAAGTAATTCTATGCAAATTAAATGAAAACGGCCGGAGCCACGCCCATTTTGAAATTTTCTTTTAATTTTTGTATTTTGTTGCACAATATCATTACTGGAGTTGAACATTGACATAATTTACTTATATACTGTAAAGATATAAGATTTTTTGTTAAAATTTCACTTTTAAAAAATTTTTTTTTAAAAAGTGGGTGTGTCTTCATTTTGATTTAGCACATATATAGTAATAGTTGTAAGGTTCCTGCCAAATTTCATCACGATACCTTCAACGACTGCGAAATTACAGCTTGCAAAACTTTCAAATTCTTCTTTTAAAAGTGGGCGTTGTCACGCCCATTGTCAAAAATGTTGCTAATTTTCTATTCTGCGTCATAAGTTCAACCCGCCTACCAAGTTTCATCGCTTTATTCGTCGTTGTTAATGAACTATCGCACTTTTTCCGGTTTTCGAAATTTTCGATATCGAAAAAGTGGGCGTGGTTATAGTCCGATTTCGTTCATTTTAAATAGCGATCTGAGATGAATGCCCAGGAACTTACATACCAATTTCATCAAGATACCTCAAAATTTACTCAAGTTATCGTGTTTACGGACGGACGGACGGACATGGCTAAATGAATTTCTTTTTTCGCCCCGATCATTTTGATATATAGAAGTCTATATATATCTCGATTAGTTTATGCCGTTATAGTGTACCGTTATGCGAACAAAATTAATATAATCTGTGATCTCTGCTCAGCTAAGTATAAAAATACCCCGACAGCAGCATTGGCGTACCATTCTAGAGATCCGTTAACAATCGTCTAGGACCAGGTTAGAATATACCCGCGGTAGGTATGCCTGTGGTAAGAGGCGACTAAATATCAATTAGATTCCAGGGGTTGTGTAGTGCAACCCTTTCAGGTTGCCAGCGCAATATATATGTAGCTTCTCCAACCCAATTGTCAACCTCACCTATCCGTGGCGAATCCTGTTACATTAACAACCGAGGCTCTGGCGACCCCGAACTGCTCATGGATCTAGGGGGTGGGAGGGCAGTACGGCCTCGAAGGTCGAATGTGGTCATAACAAATCGTTCCCGAGATGGTCGAGCTTCGTACCGGAACGTACCGGATCTGCATCCTGCGTAGGACCATCAACATCGATAACAATCCCCAATACCTTCGGCGAGTAGCCTACAACAACAACCAACCAACTTGCGTCATTTGTATATAGGGTGAGCAGACTACAAGGACCACTGCCTGAGTTCAAAGGTATATTGTAGTCACAATAAAGATGAAGGATTGGCACCAGGTAGCGGAATTTGAAGAATTATACTATATACGCATATACTGATGGTTCCAATTTCAAGGGAGATTTAGGGGCAGCTATATACTGTCTCGATCGAGAATTAAGCCGATTCAAGAGGCTGCCAGATCACTGCAGTATATTTCAGTCGGAAGCTGCTAGCCGTGACGAAAGCAGCAGAAATCCTGGTGGAAACTGAAACTGCATTCACTCATAAATATATTAATAGCAGGCAAACATAAAGATAATAATTTTACACAGCACTTATCAAGAAGTTCGTGGAGTGCAAGGAAGCTTTAAAGAGACTACACTCAAACGAAGCGTACATTTATACTTTGGTCCCGGATAGGTATAAAAAGCGTGTGCCTGTCCTGCGCTCACGAGTTGTTGTTGTTGTAGTGATGAAGACACTCCCCGATGGTTTTGGAGAGTGTTATCCATGTTAATGGTCTTTTGCTGGGATATAGATCTGGTACGTTCCGTTAACAAGTACCATAAAGTATAAGCCTCGAGCAACTCGGGAACGTTTTAATATGACCACATTGAATATTCTCGGTCATCCCAACCCGCACCCTTAAGTTCCATGCCTAGCTTGGGTTCGCTAAAGCCTCGTTTGCTAAGAAAGAGCATTCGTCACGGGTAGGTGACGTCGACAATTTGGTTGGGCTGCACTGGCCTCTACTTGAAAGAGTTTCGCTACACAATCCTCTGAATTCCAGACTCACGAGATCAAGGCTCCAGCTACTAGTGGCGGTAGATCTAGAATCAGTAATAAATCTGAGTCCTAGAAATCTTCTAATATTGTTTAATAGGGCGGTAACACTATCGACACATTCATTATATGTGAGTTCTTTATTGACCGGCCAGTTCAACCTAACGATGCCTAGTGTGCTCCCATTGATTGTTTATAATGTCAGATCGATATTGCTTTTAGTGAGCAGGTGTGTAAATGAATGGAGGAATTAGTAGCTGTCTGTTTCTTGAGCGGCTTCTCCACTGCAAATTTTCCTTCAATTACCTACTTCGCACACTTTCTTGACTATATAGAGGCGTATCTTGGTGTCACAAGGTAGCCGATATTTGGCCCACGTACAGAGACAGCCATACATACTGCAAACTGATATTAAAATGCCTATTTTTTCTGGCCAGATGGAAATCGATCAACCTATATCCGCTGGGAGATCTTACATCGCATAGACAGAATGTTACGACTGTAGAATCAATACCCCTTCCATGCCCACACCGACGTACAAGTGCCATGCATGATTTTCAAGTCATTTTTATCCGTATACCCGCAGATAAATGTTATGTTTAAGAAGCTCGGCTTAGATATGGTAGATGACGCAAGACATCGTCCATCGCGTTTCGAGTTATGACGCCTTTACAATCACGACTGCATCAGCCAGCCATTCATGGGTACCATTCTTCGCAATAATCCTCATATTCCACCCTCACCGAATGATAACATACGCTGCAAACTCTGGTGGGCCTTTAAGTTAGGTAAGCCATAGTGGAGTCTATAATCAGGCTCCACAAACAGGAAAGAGTACTTCATTGGTCTTTGATCTTTGCTGTAGCATGTGAGCCAAAAGAGAAGATGCATTAATGTTTAGGCTCCAAAGCTTTGTCCTGATTTTTTGTGTAAAATAGGGTCCTTTTGGCTCAAATGTGTTTAAGGTATTTTCTCCTAAACATTATCTAAGTGAGGATCAGCGTTTTTTTACCCGCCAAATGTAGATGTATGTACGTGTAAAAAAACGCAGCTATTAACACAATACATTTGCCGGTTCGTAGGTAAAATCTGAAAAATTCCATTACTAAGAAATTTAGGTTTATTGTACTTCCTTAATGTCTATTAGCTTTATCTTTTTCTTATACTTGACACGCTTTTATTTAATATACAGTGCAAAAATATTGTCGTATTTTTCGTTCTAAAGTAACATTTTCAACAAATATTTTCCATTAGAGCTGCATTATGTTTATTGTCATCGGAATAGCTTGTGGTTTACATTTTTGTTTTTGTTTTGTTAAAAATCAAGTAAAGGAAATAGAACAAAAAGAATATAAAACAAGTAAGGAAGGTTAAGTTCGGGTGTAACCGAACATTACATACTCAGTTGAGAGCTATGGTGACAACATAAGGGAGAATAACCATGTAGGAAAATGAACCGAGGGAAACCCTGGAATGTGTTTGTATGACATGTGTATCAATGAAAGGCATTAAAGAGTATTTTATGAGGGAGTGGGCCATAGTTCTATAGGTGGACGCCATTTAGGGATATAGCCATAAAGGTGGATCAGGGTTGACTCTAGAATGCGTTTGTACGATATGGGTATCAAATGAAAGGTGTTAATGAGTATTTTAAAAGGGAGTATCCTTAGTTCCATAGGTGGACGCCGTTTTGAGATATCGCCACAAAGGTGGACCAGGGGCGACCCTAGAATTTGTTTGTACAATATGGGCATCAAACGAATGGTGTTAATGAGAGTTTTAAAAGGGAGTGGTGTGAGTGAAGGCGTTTTCCAGATATCGACCAAAATGTGGACCAGGGTGACCCAGAACATCATCTGTTGGATACCGCTAATTTATTTATATATGTAATACCTGTCAAGATTTTAAGGGTTTTTTATTTCGCCCTGCAGAACTTTTTCATTTTCTTCTACTTAATATGGTAGGTGTCACAACCATTTTATAAAGTTTTTTCTAAAGTTATATTTCGCGTCATAAACAATCCAATTACCTTACCATGTTTCATCCCTTACTTTCGTATTTGGTATAGAATTATGGCATTTTTTTTAATTTTTCGTAATTTTCGATATCGAAAAAGTGGGCGTGGTCATAGTCGGATTTCGTTCATTTTTCATACCAAGATAAAGTGAGTTCAAGTAAGCACGTGAACTAAGTTCATTAAAGTATGTCGATTTTTGCTCAAGTTATCGTGTTAACGGCCATGCGGAAGGACAGACGGACGACTGTGTATAAAACTGGGCGTGGCATCAACCGATTTCGCCCATTTTCACAGAAAACAGTTAACGTCATAAAATCTATGCCCCTACCAAATTTCAAAAGGATTGGTTAATTTTTGTTCGACTTATGGCGTTAAAAGTATCCTAGACAATTTAAATGAAAAAGGGCGGACCCACGCCCATTTTGAAATTTTCTTTTATTTTTGTATTTTGTTGCACCATATCATTATTGGAGTTGAATGTTGACATAATTTACTTATATATTGTAAAGATATTAAATTTTTTGTTAAATTTTACTTTAAAAAATTTTTTTTTAAAGTGGGCGTGGTCCTTCTCCGATTTTGCTATTTTTTATTGAGCGTACATATAGTGATAGGAGTAACGTTCCTGCCAAATTTCATCATGATATCTTCAACGACTGCCAAATTACAGCTTGCAAAAATTTTAAATTACCTTCTTTTAAAAGTGGGCGGTGCCACGCCCATTGTCCAAAATTTTACTAATTTTCTATTCTGCGTCATAACTTCAACGCATCTACCAAGTTTCGTCGCTTTAGCTGTCTTCTGTAATGAATTATCGCACTTTTTCGGTTTTTCGAAATTTTCGATATCGAAAAAGTGGGCGTGGTTATAGTCCGATATCGTTCATTTTAAATAGCGATCTGAGATGAGTGCTCAGGAACCTACATACCAAATTTCATCAAGATACCTCAAATTTTACTCAAGTTATCGTGTTAACGGACGGACGGACGGACGGACGGACATGGCCCAATCAAATTTTTTTTCGATCCTGATTATTTTGATATATGGAATTCTATATCTATCTCGATTCCTTTATATATGTACAACCAACCGTTATCCAATCAAACTTAATATACTCTGTGAGCTCTGCTCAACTGAGTATAAAAAATAGGCGTGAGAATCAAATACTCGTGAAGTTCGATGTGTAAACATACAGTTGAGTAAACCAGAGCTTGCCCATAGGTTAATTTAAGGCACGACAAAGGTGTGAAACGAAAAGTTTCGAGCTGTTTGGGAAACGCTTATTGGTAACAACCGATACCGACAAGTTATTGTTTTATTATCGGTTTTTTATTGATAGCGAATTTTTATCGTCGAGTTTTCAATTTATTATCAGCTTTCTATCGATTTTTTTTAGCTGCTTGTTATCAATGGTCGTCGTTATTAAATCGATAACAATACAATAAAAATTGATAACACTCCGATAAGAAATTGATAACTTTTCGATAACAAATCGTTAAATATTTGATAAAAAGCGATAATATTTGATAAGAAAACGATAATTTTTCGATGGCAAATCGATTACACGCCAATAACAAGTGGGCAACACTCCGATAACAAATCCATATGTTCCTGAAAACAAATTGCTATATTTTTGATATCGATAGCTTTTCGGTAATAAAAAAATAAATAAATGTAAGGTGTTATTAAATCGATAATAATACAACAAAAATATTGATAACACTAAGATAAGAAATCGACAACTTTTCGATAACAAATCGATAAATATTTGATAAAAACGATAAATATTTTATAAGAAACGATAATATTTCGATAGCAAGTGGATGACACGCCAATAACAAGTGGGCAACACTCCGATAACAAATCTATAAGTTCCTGAAAACAAATTGCCATATTTTGATAACCTATCTATAGATTTTCGGTAATAAAAAAATGATTAAATATAAGGCGCTATAGACCTCCCAAGAGATTTTACGCCGAGCTTCTCTTCTCTTGCGACGTGCTCCTTTTGGTTTTTCCTAAAAATTGGCGGGACGGGACCTACTGTTTAATGCCGACTCCGAACGGAATCTGCAAGGCAGGTGAGTTTTCACTTAAAGGTTTCCATGGCAGAAATACACTCGGAGTGTTTGCCAAACAGAGGCGATGGATGAGCCCGGTTAGAAAAATTTGTTTCTAATTGAAAAAACTTGTTTCTATATTTAGATGTTGTTTTGCCTGGAACGTGAACCCAGGATCTTCGGTGTCGTAGGCGGAGCATGCTACCATCACACCACGGCAGCAGCTTTTCGGTAAGCAATCAAAAAAATTTTGATAAAACTCGACAGCTTTCCAAAATTGGTAACAATCCGATAACATACTGATACTTACTTACTTAACTGGCGCTTAACCGTTTAAACGGTTATGGCCGTCCAACAAGGCGTGCCAGTCGCTCCTTCTCTCTGCCAACCGGCGCCAATTGGTCACACCAAACGAGTTTAAATGGTTTTCCACCTGGTGCTTCCAACGGAGTGGGGGCCGCCCTGTACCTCTGCTTCCATAGGCGGGTTCCGATAGAAACACATTCTTGGCAGGAGCGTCATCTTTCATTCGCATAACATGGCCAAGCCAGCGCAGCCGCTGCGTTTTAATTCGCTGGACTATGTTGACGTCTGCGTATAGCTCGTACAGCTCATCATTAAATCTTCTTCGGTACTGCCATCGCCAACGCGTAGAGGTCCATAAATCTTTCGAAGAACTTTTCTCTCGAACACTCCCAGAGCCGCTTCATCTGCTGTTGCCATGGTCCATGCTTCTGCACCATACAGCAGGACGGGTACGTTAAGTGACTTGTAGAGTATGATTTTCGTTTGCCGAGAGAGGACTTTACTTTTCAATTGCCTACATAATCCAAAGTAGGATTTATTGGCAAGAGTGATTCTTCGCTGGATTTCAGAGCTGATGTTGTTGCTAGTATGGATGCTGGTTCCCAAATAAACGAAGCATTTTACTATTTCGAAATTATGGCTGCCAACAGTAGCGTGGTTGCCAATGCGCGTATGCACTGACTCTTTGCTCGATGACAGCAGGTACTTCGTTTTGTCCTCATTCACCATCAAAGCCATTTTTACCGCTTCTTTTTCCAGTTTGGAGTCAGCAGAACTAACAGCGCGGGTGTTTAGGCCGCTGGTATCAATGTTATCAGCATATGCCAGTAATTGCACGCTTTTATAGAATATTGTTCCAGTGCGGTTAAGTTCTACAGCTATTATAATGTTCTCCAGCATCAAGTTAAAGAAATCGTACGATAGGGGGTCACCTCGTCTGAAACCTTGTTTAGTTTCGTACGGCTCGGAAAGGTCCTTCCCAATTCTGACTGAGCGTATGGTGTTGCTCAACGTCATTTTGCACAGCCGTATTAGTTTTGCGGGGAAACCAAATTCAGACATAGCGGCATATAGGCAGCTCCTTTTCGTGCTGTCGAAGGCGGTTTTAAAATCGACGAAGAGGTGATGTGTGTCGATTCTTTTTTCGCGGGTTTTTCCAAGATTTGGCGCATTGTGAAAATCTGGTCGATGGTAGATTTACCAGGTCTGAAACCGCACTGATAAGGTCCAATCAGTTGATCACGGTGGGCGTTAATCTTTCGCACAATACACTTGACAGGATCTTATATGCGATATTAAGAAGGCTAATTCCGCGATAATTCGTGCAGTTTGCAGTATCCTCCTTATTGTGGACGAGACAAAGAACACTTAAATTCCAATCGTCGGGCATGCACTCGTCCGCCCATATTTTGCGAAGAAGCTGGTGCATGCGCCTTACCAACTCCTCGCCGCCGTATTTGAATAGCTCCGCAGGCAATCCATCAACGCCCGCGGCCTTCTTGTTTTTCAATCTAGTTATTGCTATTCTGACTTCGTCATAATCAGGTGGGGGGGACATTTATTCCATCATCATCGATTGCGGGATCGGGTTCGTCATCTCTGTGCGGTAAATCGTTGTCTCCATTCAGGAGAGCAAAGAAGTGTTCCCTCCATAATCTAAGTACTCTCTGGACATCAGTTACAAGGTCGCCGTTTTCGTTCTTACAGGAGTTTGCCCCGGTCTTAAAACCTTCCTTCTGTCGCCGAATTTTTTTGGTAAAATTTTCGGGCGTTACTCCTGGTGGCTAGCAGCTGAAGCTCCTCGCACTCACGCCTTTCTGTATCTGCTTTTTTCTTCCTGAAAAGGCGTCTCGTTTCCCTTTTTAACTCGCGGTAGCGTTCACGCACTCCTCTTGTTGCGCTCGCTTTTAAGGTAGCCCTTAAGGCAGCGCCTTTCATTTCGGTTGCAACGCGGCATTCTTCATCGTACCAGTTGTTTTTCCGTGGCCGCCGATAACCAATTTTTTTCCCTCGGCAGGAGTTCGAAGTGCTTTGGAGTTATGCTCCCACTGCTCCTGTATTGATAACATACTGATAACATATCTATAATTCTATGATAAATCCAAAACTTTTCGAAAACAAATGTAGCTAGTCGATTTAAATTCTATTAAATTAAATTAAATTTAACTTTATTTGTTGTAATATAATTTAATTTCAGCTCATTTTATTTTATTTCATTTTGTTTTATTGACATTAGAGAAAAATTATAAAGTTTACAAACGGCGGTGGTTACTAGGGCATGTTTCTGAAAATCACTTCTTCATTCGCTAGCCTCTCGGGAGCTGAGTATTGTACTCGAAATCTCCAACATTCATACTTTATACTGGTTTAAAGGCAGATCCACTCAGTCATATGAATGCCCCGCTGCAACTGGTATCTAAGTATTGCATGTTTGTTGCTATTCATTTATACACTATTAGGTATATACTAATTCTATATGTTTTTAATCCTAACTGTAGGGAATACTTATAGGCGCACTTCGACACTTTACAGCCACGCGTTTGAACCCGAAGATTATGTGTAGGTCTTACACCTTAGACTAACAAAATTGCTTCTATCATTAAAAAGAGAGGACTGTAGACTCATGACGGGTATTCTGACTGGACACTGCCTTCTGGCGTCACATGCCTTTAAATTAGGCTTGGTCAGTGATAGCAGATGTAGGAAGGGCGGGTTGGAGGAGGAAAACGATCGAGCAGGTTCTATGCTCTTGCCCTGCACTTGCCAGGCTAAGACTCCAGCTATAGGAGTGATACAGCTGTCAGATCTAGAAGCAGCAAGTGGCTTAAGTCCTAGGGAGCTTCTAGTATTTGCCAAGAGGACGGAGTTATTTGATAACATGGGTCCTGGTTTTTATATGGTTTTTCAGTTTGGTCGTTAAAACAAACTTCTGGTAACACTACGGACTCAATCAGTCTATGTGAGGTCTTCATGGACCAGCCAGTTCAACCTAACCTAACCTATAGGCGCACTTTCAAGAGCTTAGTAACAGTTTGAGTACACTTACGTTCTCATTCTTGATTATACAACATACCAACACCACACACCACGCTGATACATCCTTTAGTAATCCATACAGTTCCTATAAAACTATTGCACACTTCCAAAGACTATGCTATAGCATTTTTAGGTCAAATGAAACTTATTTCATTTCATCAAATGAAACTTTTTTCAAGTCAAATGAAACCATACTACTAAAGTAATTGTCAATATATTTATATCGTACTTATAACGCTAAGTATTTATCAAATTTTTCTTTAAGACAATTATTTCTAATTAGCCACATTGAAGGCAAAATTTTTGCTTAAATTTTCTTTGTGAATTTAAGCTGCAGTTAAGGTCGGCATTAGTTTAGTCTTGCCTTTTCATCGTTTCAATTTTTAATAGATAAAGTAGCAGGGTTATATGCTAGGCAACTTATATACTACAGTTTTACCACCCACTTAAAATAAGCACCTATATTTTTTACTTGCATCTACTCCTTTTATATATAAAGCACATTCTTCTCTACATATACTTCGTTAATAACGTAGGACTAAAGCAACGTAGAGAACAAACAGGAGGAACCAAAGAGCATGATGTGAGCGTATTCCTTATTCACTGTCTGACACCAACTAAGCCATCGTTGAATCCTCTGTATTATGCTTTTCCCTTTGACCAACGTCTTACCAAACAACATGGAACGATAGCAAGGGTATTGAGAGAAACATTACTTTTACCAACTATATAGTAGAGCATGTGGACTGTGGAGAGATCCTTTTAACTATGCTGAAAAACTTAACGGTAAAAAGTGATCTTTTCTACTCTATGGCGTAGTTACATTGCACTTCACTCGTTTGGGCCTTTGAAAACATATATATTTGTTTTTATTCCATTATTTTTCATTGTATATTGTATTTATATGTAATACTTAAATAAATAAATGTAAGCCGCGATAACCTCCGAAGAGATCTAAGGCCGAGCTTCTCTTCCAATTTGCGTCGTGTTCCTCTTGATTTTCCCTAAAAATTGGCCGGACGGGACCTACATGCTTTAATGCCGACTCCGAACGGCCATCTGCAATGCAGATGAGTTTTCACTGAGAGCTTTTCATGGCAGAAATACACCCGGAGCGCTTGCCAAACACTGCCGAGGGCGACCCCGCTTAGAAAAATTTTCTTCTAATTGAAAAACCTTATTTCTAAAATTTTGATGTTGGTTTGCCCGGGGTGTGAACCTGGGGCATACGGTGTGGTAGGCGGAGCACGCTACCATCACACCACGGTGGCCAACCATATTTTTTAGCGGACGCTTTGGGTCGGACGTATGAAATTGTTTTTAGTAGGTCATGAAAAAACCTTAAAAATCAAAGTCAAAAAAGTATTTTAATTTCGCAGGCTCGAAAATTATTTGTTTGGGTATGCGTAGTGAAACTTCTTTTCCTGACCCTAAATCCTATCGAAAAATCGATGGCGCGATATCGGTTAATAAACCGAACCATTCTAATATATATATTAAAAGTATTACATTTAAATACAATATACAATGAAAAATAATGGAATAAAAACAAATACATATATATGTTTTCAAAGGCCCAAACAAGTGAAGTGCAATGTAACTACGCCATAGAGTAGAAAAGATCACTTTTTACCGTTATGTTTTTCAGCATAGTTAAAAAATATCTCTCCACAGTCCACATGCTCTACTATATATTTGGTAAAAGTGATGTTTCTCTCAATACCTTGCTATCGTTCTATGTTGTTTGGTAAGACGTTGGTCAAAGATAAAAGCATAATACAGAAGATTCAACCGATGTGTTAGTTGGTGCCGGACAGTGCATAGGAAATACGCCTCACATCATGCTATTGGTTCCTTCTATTTATTCTCTACAGTTGCTTTATTCCTACGTTATTAGAAGAAGAATGTGCTTTATATATAAGAGGAGTAGATACATGTAAAAAATATAGGTGCTTATTTTAAGTGGGTGGTAAAACTGTAGTATATAAGTTGCCTAGCATAAACCCTGCTACTTTATCTATTAAAAATTGAAACGATCAAAAGGCAAGACTAAACTAAGCCGACCTAACTGCAGCTTAAATTCACAAAGAAAATTTAAGCAAAAATTTTGCCTTCAATGTGGCTAATAGAAATAATTGTCTTAAAGAAAAATTTGTAAATACTTAGCGTTATAAAGTACGATATAAATATATTGACAATTACCTAGTAGTATGGTTTCATTGACTTGAAAAACGTTTCATTTGAAATGAAAAAGTTTCATTTTAAAACTGAATGTTTTTAGCGACCTTTTTATGTGTAAATATGTTGAACTTAGCTGGCTCGAGTCCAATAAAAATACGTTGAATAAAACCACAGGTTTTTTTAACTAATTTATTCCAATATATTTCGGTTATTCCGCGATAACCGTTCTCAAGGATCTGTGTATAAATGTGATATAAACAATTTTCTTAATACCAAAAACAAAGTCAAAGAAGCGGCTTTGGGAGTGTTCGAGAGAAAAGTTCTTCGAAAGATTTATGGACCTCTACGCGTTGGCGATGGCGAGTACGAAGAAGATTTAATGATGAGCTGTACGAGCTATACGCAGACATCAACATAGTCCAGCGAATTAAAACGCAGCGGCTGCGCTGGCTAGGCCATGCTATGCGAATGAAAGATGATGCTCCGGCCAAGAAAGTGTTTCTATCGGAACCCGCCTATGGAAGCAGAGGTAGAGGGCGGCCCCCACTCCGTTGGAAGACCAGGTGGAAACGATTTAAACTCTCTTGGTGTGACCAATTGGCGCCGGTTGGCGGAGCGAAGGAGCGACTGGCGCGCCTTGTTGGACGGCCATATCCGTTTAGACGGTTAAGCGCCAATTAAGTAAGTAAGTAAAAACAAGTCAAAACATAAACAATATTTGTATATACATACATTTCTTTGCACGTCTTTATAACTTGACCGCGGAGCTTAACACTTAACGGTCAAATAGACAGTGTTAAGCTCCGCGTCAAGTTATAAAGACGTGCAAAGAAATGTATGTATATACAAATATTGTTTATGTTTGACTTTGTTTTTGGTATTAAGAAAATTGTTTATATCACATTTATACACAGATCCTTGAGAACGGTTATCGCGGAATAACCGAAATATATTGGAATAAATTAGTTAAAAAACCTGTGGTTTTATTCAACGTATTTTTATTGACCTCGAGCCAGCTAAAGCTCAACATGTTTCATTTAATATGAAAAAAGTTTCCTTTAAAATGAAAAAAGTTTCATGTGACCTGAAAATGCTATAACATCATACACTTCCTTTGGGTAAATGAAAAAATTCACGTTAAAATGTGTCCTTAAACATACTTAGGGTAATCACAGTCCCTTCTAATTTGATATTTCGTTGAATATGGAATTTTCACTTTTCAACAAAAAAAGTTGTTTAAACAATGTTGGAAACAGTGTTAGGACTGCAGAACGATTACGTCACAATGGGGCTGCATGCGAGGCCGTAAAATCTGTAAACCATCCCACCCATTATCACCAATGCCACTCAAGTTAAGTTGAAAGCTGGTCGGTCAATAAAGACTCGTATAAGCTGAATGTGTGTGCATGAAGGCCATGCGGCTTCAGCAAACTTACTACATAACTCTTGGCAAAAACTAGAAATTTTCTAGCGACCTGGATTAATGCTGCTTAGCGTACAGCTTATCTGCCGTTTCTAGTGGTTGGAGTCGTGACCTCGCGAGCACAGAACACTAACACAGAACCTGCTCAAACGATTATTTTCTTATTACTGACGAGGCCTTACTTATAAGCATGTGACGCCAGAAGGTAGTGTCCAGTAAGTATTATCTCTTTAAAGATATGAACACATTTGTATACTAACTTCTTAGGATTTGCACATGAAAATTTTACAGCCCCAGCTCCTACACACGCCCTTCTTGCTTGATGGATCATATGCAACTCCTGTATCCTTTTGATTTTTCCCAAGCGGATAAAGACGTACGCCGTTGATAATCGAGTGCTGTACCCTCTTATGCAAACTAATCCGTTACCTTCTATCCGTGTGGCCCAGCCTGAGCAAAGTCTCTGCAATTCTTCGCTAAGCACTGTGTAAGATTATTGTCTTAACTGCCGCCTTCCGACCGCAGCTTAAGGAATGCTTCCTCCGGAATTTCAGGTATTTTCTTCACGGCTACAATTTCCACCTGAAAGACACTGAATTGGTCCACTTATTTTTAGACTGACGCAGTAAACAGCAGACCCGACACCTTTCGTTGATTTGGAACCATCGGTATACACATGTATAATAGTTTCTGCATTTTCCGCACTCTTGCGCCAATCCCTGGACTATTTAGTGGCCCCAAGATCTCTTTCGAAGTTCAAGCATGGAAACATGTAGTATGTTCGCTCCAGTTGCCCCGGCACATACTTCATGCCATGCCTAATCAATCACATTGCTGGCAGACTTCTGCTACTTATGATGACAGAAAAGTCTTCTGGGTTTGGCTGGTATTCTGTCGAACCGCCTAAGCAATTGGTTGATGCAGTGGCGGATCCACGACTCCGAACGACATTTACGAAGGCAGATGAATTTTCACCGATAATCTTGTTTTGACAGAAATACACTCGAAATCACTGCCGAGCGCCGAACCCGCTTAGAAAAAGTGGTCTAATTGAGAAAACTTGTTTCTAAATTTTTGAAATTATTTTCTCGGGACCTGAAGCCAGGACTTTCGTTGTGGTAGGCCGAGGAAGGTACGCTATATAGTATTAGGGGAAATCACACGTGTCCCGTAAAAACAATTTATTTTTTTTTAACCAAAATTTAGTTTTCGAATAAACATATTTAAATTTTTTTTTGTTATTTTAACTAAATATTAATTATTATTTTTAATATTTATAGTTTCGCTAAAGTTTCCCTGACTGACTGGTGTCCCGTACAAACGGATGCTTTTTTGCAATTTTTCACACACATATTCAAATATTTCTAGAGCAGGTTTCTATTTTTATTTAGATATGTACCACACAATGCTAATGAACTTAATACTTTGTCTGAAAATGTTATAGTTTTTCTTAAGTTAAGGTCTAAAAATAAAAAAATTTATTCGATTTGTCCCGTGAAATGCTCCAGAAGGAATTATTGTGAACAGCGCGTGGAATTTTATGACATTCGCTGGGTGCTTTCAAGAAGCCTCTGTTTAAGATGACGTTAACGACTTCACTCTAGAATCTAAGCTCTCTCTGAACATTGGTTACCAGGTTGCCCATTTCATTCTGACAGAAATTTTACCCGGGCATGAAAGCTTCCGTCTTTCGTCGAATGGCTAACATTTAAATTTTCCCTATACTCTGTGCGGTATTTTTCGATCGGTTGACAGTGATGTGGCGTTATGGATCTTTTAATGTTTAACCTTTGAGCTGAATATACCTTTCGGGAAACAGCGAAGTCGATCGTCCTAATTAATATCTGAAATGGCTGTGCTAATGTATTTTTATGAGCAATTTTTGTACTTTTTTCATCGCCAAATAAATGGGAAAAGGCGGTAGATACTCGACATAGTTTTCGAATTGTATTTTTCATTTTTATATAGAAAATGGGCGCGGTAAACAGCCTATTTTGAAAAGAGAAGACGATATAAATAAAATCACAACATCATCAACCGTGTTTGAAGTCGATGCAACGTTTTTAAAAGATTTGAGCAGCCTTAGTAGGCCACGCGCTTTTTTTTTCAAGA
Organism: Eurosta solidaginis; assembly: GCA_029619165.1. NCBI lineage: Eukaryota > Metazoa > Arthropoda > Insecta > Diptera > Tephritidae > Eurosta > Eurosta solidaginis. The sequence goes on along the minus strand of JARSSU010037310.1, from coordinate 12,933 downwards.
TAGTTAAATATAGTTTTTAAGTCAACCTTCTAAAGTTTCTCATACAAATTTTAGCCATTATGGATAAAACAAGTGTGCTATCTTATCTGCCAACTGCCTGACAGGATGTTCCATATGGCTACTTTTAAACGTTTTGACAGGGTGTACAATACGGCGGCGCATAGGCCGGCTATCTTCAGCGCACATTGGTAGATTTTCAAGTTTTAGGCGGCCAAAAATTTTATTGCCTATATCTTCTTAATAAATGAAAAATTATAATAATTTGTGTAATTAATCGGTTATATTAAAAAAATAGATATTACACTGTGTAACACTAAAAAATTTCTGCGCAGTGAGGCTATTTTCTTGTTGTACAGCAAGAAGTGTAATACTTAGTTCTATCTTTATCTATGGTACATTTTTCATAGTTTTTATGAAAAATTATAATAATTTGTATAACTAATCGGTTATATTAGATTATTTATTACACTGTGTAACACTAAAATACCTGCGCAGTGAGGCTATTTTTCATGTTGTACAGCAACAAGGGTGTATCAAACCCTCTATCCAACCCCCAAGTACAATGTTCAAAATTAATTTTCACTTGGACGCACTTGGAAACATAACAAAACTGGTTTTGAACACCAAAAATAAAAAAATATATATTAATTTGGGCCAATTTTAGTTAAGTTTGTGGTTATTGGAGCTTTTTTTTTAACATCCTAAATAAAATAGGTTCTTTATCAATTTATAACTTTTAAAAATCACAAACACCCTTAATAATGTTAGTATTTACCTGAAATATCAGAATCCATCACAATTACTCAATTCAATTGTCTTAAAACTGAAAACATTCACGCATAGCCGAATGATACAAGGTGGCAGCATGGTGACATACCTACAAACATAAATAAAAATTGCATGTACTTTGTTTTTGTAAATTCGATGGCCAAATGTCAAAATCGTACTGTGCCGGAAGTTGATGTATCCAATAAAATAAAAAAAAGTTTATAATCAGCTGTTCCATGCTGCCACCTTGTATCGTTGCGCCATGCATTCACGTTAAAACCATATATATAATACTTCTATATCAATACCTTCCTATCTTCCTAATGTGCAAATTTCTGTCAATCATTATTTGCTGAAACTGTGCAAATGTATGTTCTGCGCATACGCGGGCTTTGTTAGTGTTAGTGAATTGTAGTAGCTTGTGTAAAAAATATTAAGGGGGTAACAACGGATCGCTATCCCTTTTACCCAACCAATGGGCTGCAGCCATACAAAGTAGATTATTTACATAAATAGTAAAAAAACAAGGCGAAGAATTCATATTTTTGAAATGAAAAAATTCAAATATATGTACATGTATAAAAATATATGTACTTATACATACATCCCAACAAGCATTGCCTTAAACGTTTTTAAAAATAATTTAAAGTGAATTAGCTTGAACAAACGATATATAAAAGTTTTAAAAATTGACTTATTTTGAGTTTTTTAATGAAGTAATTTTTGATGAAGTAAACAAAATATGAGTACTGGGCTGGCTACTTGGTGTTAAAATAATATCATAATCGGTAATGCTATTTTGCGGAGTTCTTAAAACAATAAACATTTTATAATACTAATGGAAAACAAAAGCTTACTTTTTCATTTGGAGAACGAAATAGCATAATGTACAATATTGATAAAAGCAAGACGGCTTGTTGAAATATACATATATTTTGACCCTTTTTTACAAAAATTTAACGACAGCCTTGAGATTCTGTCTCCTTCTTTCGTTGTATATCTGTACTGTAATGTTTGACAGGTTGCACAGTTCAGTAGTAGTGATATAGAAGTATTACATATATGGTTAAAACATGCGATTTCTTATAGGTTAAAAAAAAACCATAACACGCGTTTCAGAAATAGCAAAATTCCGATTACTTGACAGCTAACGCCAGATATGCGATGGATGGCAAGGGGTAGAATTATTATTCCCCTGTCTATTCTTAAGCTGTGGGAGTGGTTTTTTTTTGTAATTGTGGCAACTTTCAGAAATTCAATTATGGCCGCATAAATGTCTAAAACCTACCTAAGTGCAGCGGGTGATAGAAAGAAATACAGAATGAGAAAGCGACAGGCAAATAAAAATCAGGTGATCCATTCTATTTGTTTATGCAGAAGTAATCACACATGTCTTATCCGCAATGATTTTAGCATTGTAGCTTTATAAATGACGGAAATATCCCGTTAAGTACTGAAGTATCCCAGAATTATATTTCATTTTGAAAAAATTGTTTTTTTTACAGTAGTAGCGTGTTAAGTAGACACTTGACTTTTGCGGGTGACAATGACAATTTCATAAAACTCTCGCTACCAGACTGAAAATGTCAAGATTTTTTTTCTGATTTTGATGGATTTTATATGAACGGATACAAGTCAACTTTTTTCATTGTTACTTTAAATAAAAAAGAAAAAAAATGAGCTGCCTGCATTTGAAATATGTTAATACGAAATGCCAGTCTAGAATACAAGTGTTTTGTCCTTTGGCGAGATGAAAGTCCGAGAAGAATGGACATCCGAAATATGACGCAATTTCCGCGAATGATTTAGGTAGCTATGTTGCGGTCACTGAAATTAAATTGGAAACACCCAATATTTTATAATTTTGATACGAAAATGACTACAAAAACTTTTAATGTAATTATACATGATGCAATCGGCTGTATGGTTGTTAAAGAGATCAGTGATCTTTCTCCTGAAAACCACAGCTTATCAAGAACGATGTAGATCGAGATTGGTGAACCTCTTTTCCTAACATCCTTCTGACAGTTCAAAATAAGTTTTTGTGTTTACTGATATCCCACACCTCATTAAATCATTGCGAAATCACTTTATTGAAGAAACTTTATTTCAAATTATATCCCTTTCAAAAGCAACAATAATGTCGTAAAATTCCATAACACGATATTGTTAAAAATTGAATTGAATTGAATGGATATAGGTAGGTAGGTTGAACTGGCCGGTCCATGAGGACCTCACATAGACTGATTGAGTCCGTAGTGTTACCAGAAGTTTGTTTTAACGACCAAACTGAAAAACCCTATCAAAAACCAGGAGCTATGTTATAAAATAACTCCGTCCTCTTGGCAAAGCTTCCTGGGACTTAAGCCACTTGCTGCTTCTAGATGTGACAGCTGTATCACTCCTAATCGCTGGAGTCTTAGCCTGGCAAGTGCAGGGCACGAGCACAGAACGTGCTCGATCGTTTCCTCCTCCAACCCGCACTTCCTACATCAGCTATCACTGACCAATCCTAATTTAAAGGCATGTGACGCCAGAAGGCAGTGTCCAGTCAGAATACCCGCCATGAGTCTACAGTCCTCTCTTTTTAATGATAGGAGCAACTGTGTTAGTCTAAGGTTGTAAGACCTACACATAATCTTCGACACTTTACAGCCCCGCGCTTGAACCCACGCTTTTCCCGCTTGGTCGATCATGTGCACCTCTCGCCTTCGCTTAATATCGCCCAATCTAATTGGGACATCTACGGAGCAAGCTTCAAGGGATGCGACCTTTTTAGCTAGTTCGTCCGCTTTTTCATTCCCATCTATTCCCACATGCCCTGGGACCCAATATAGATGTATGCTCCTCCCTGTCCCGATTCTCTCCAGAGACTGCTTACACTCTAACACGCATTTAGATCCTGTGCTATGCGAGATTATTGCCTTAATTGCTGCTTGACTGTCAATATAAAAGTTAACACGGTTGCAGCTTAAGCTATTCTCTTCTAGGGTTTCTACTGCTTTGGTTACGGCTAATATTTCCGCTTGGAAAACGCTACAGTAATCCGGCAGCCTGTAGGATCTGCTTATTTCCGGATCAGCGCAGTATACCGCAGACCCTACTCCTTCCACTACTTTGGAACCATCGGTGTACACATGTATCGCTTCGTCCGCCATTTGCGCACCCTTGCGCCAACCGTCCACCTCTATTGTGGCCTTAAGATCTCCCTCGGAGCGCAGATAGGGAATCATGTAGTCTGTTCGTCTCGTGTTTGATGACGCTATACTACTCTGGCCATATGGTCGGCGCTCAAGCTACCCCGAAGCACCGAGCCTGGTTGCGGTCGTTAACACTTTGTTCTTTGCTACCAGGTCTACAGGTGGGATGTGCAGAATGGCATACAGTGCAGCCCTCGGGGTTGTTTTCAGGGCTCTCGTAATGCTAAGCATCGATAGTCTGCATACCCCCTCTAATTTTTCGAGGTATGTTGTTTTTTGTGTGGCTTTCTACCAAACAAGAACTCCATAGTATAGAATAGGACTTACAATCGCTGTAAAAACCCAATGAGAAAGAGAGGGCGATAAGTCCCACGTACACCCCAGCATTCTTTTACATGCATAGAGTGCCGTTGAGGCCTTCTTGACCCTCTCCTCCACGTTGAGCTTCCATGACAGCTTACCGTCTAGGATGATTCCTAGATATTTTGTGCAAGGTTTCTCCTGAAAGGTCACCCCTACTAACTTAGGCCTGGTCCAATTTGGGACCTTGTACCTCTTTGTACACAAGACCATATCCGTCTTCTCCGCATTAACTTTCAACCCGACATTAGATGCCCAGGTATGAATATCCCGAAGCGCCCGATCCATCAAAGAACTAATCGTTGGAAGGCACTTTCCACTTATGACAATTGCAACGTCATCTGCGTAAGCCGTAAGTCTTACGGGTCCCTCATCGAAATGCCTGAGCAGTTGGTTGATGACCAGCGTCCACAGTAGAGGTGATAGCACTCTTCCCTGCGGCGTGCCCCTGTCCACATTCGTGGCTCCGTACAATCCCCCTTGTGATGAAATCTTCCTGCAATTTAACATGCAGCCGATCCATCCAAAATCGCCCATTTCGCAACATTATTGAAAACCCCGGCAATGTCCAAGAAGACTCCTAGAGCATACTCCTTATATTCCAGGGATTTCTCTATGCTTATTACCACCCTATACAATGCGGTGTCTACCGACTTGCCTTTGGTGTACGCATGCTGTGTTGTGGAGAGCAGCTTTTCATCCACGTTGGACTTTATGTACACATCTATCAGCCTCTCAAAGGTTTTGAGCAGAAATGATGTTAAGCTAATAGGTCTATAGTCTTTGGGATACACGTGACCGATCTTCCCCGCCTTTGGTAGAAAAGCTACACGAACAGTTCTCCAAGAGTGCGGTACATGATTCAGTCTTATGCACCCATCGAATATTATTTTAAGCCTTTCCACGACCGCCCTACTTGAGACTTGTAGCATAGCCGGGAATATACCATCTGGGCCCGGCGATTTAAACTTAGAAAACGTCTTCACTGCCCACTCGATCTTGGTATCGGTCACCACGCCCGGCACTACTAGCTCCGTGATCGAAGTGTGAGTGATGTCTGCTGGCTCTTCTAAACCGTCTCCCGATGGGAAATGTGTATCGAGAAGCACCTCAAGGGATTCCTCACTATTACGTGACCATTCTCCGTTCTCTTTCTTTATTAGTCCCTGGACTATGTTTCCCTTTGCTAGGACTTTTTTCAACCGTGCTGTTTCGCTGGAGCACTCTATGTCCGTACAGAAACTGTTCTATGAGTTTCTCTTCGCCCTGGTAATTTCACGCTTGTAGATCCCTGTACTCGTCCCGACACGCTTCGCTTTCCGCGGTCTTTGCGAGATTAAACATTTCTTTTACCTGTCTTCTTAGAAGACTCAGCTCATTGCTCCACCATGGCGGCTTTGCTTTTCCCCTGGATCTTCTTAGAGGGCAAGCTTTGTTATACGCAATCATAAGCGTCCTTGTTAGGAATTCATTCGACTCCTCCAGTTCCTCTACATTAGCAACCTCTTTGCGTTGTCCCAGTTTTGTTTCTACATGTTTCTGGAATTTAGTCCAGTTCGTTGACCTAGGGTTTCTAAAGGTTCCTCCCTTCTCTACCCTCTTTAGGGGGATGCTGAAGCTGATATACGCATGGTCGGAGAAGGATGGTCTATCAAGAACCATCCAATCATACCTTGATATATCACGCTCGGAGCTCAATGTAATATCCAGAACATTGCTGGATGTTGGACCAATGTATGTAGGGACATTTCCCCTGTTGGCTATCTGCAAATTGGTTTGCAGGATGTAACAAAACAGAGATTCGCCTCTCTCGTTCGTATCTGCTCCGCCCCACGCATTGTGGTGCGCATTTGCATCTGCGCCTATTACCAACCGCCCTTTGCGCCCTTCCTCCTGTACTAGCCATTTTGCACTCCATCGGTGGAACCTCCGCAGCATGGGCTATGTAGCAGGACGCCACGATAAAAGCCTGCTTATTCTTTTGCTCAACGGACACCGCTACGAGATCCTCAGTGGTGTAATTAGGCAGCATATATGAATGCAGCTGTTTCCTTACCATTGCTACAGCTCGCACCCGTCCTTCCGTTTGCGCGTAGTAAATGCCAAACCCGCGCGCGCTAAGTCCAGAAACCTTTCCTCCCGATGAGAGCCACGGCTCCTGTATCAGCGCCACGTCAAACGAACGCTCCTCAAGGGTTAGGAGGAGTTCGCTCGACGCCCTTTACTGTGTTGGAGGTCCCCTTCAGCCTCTAGTGACTGTGCTGGTCACAGTACCATTTAGCGGTTGGTCCTCTTTTAGCACGTTCGTGGTGACGTCGGGGACCTCCACCTGTCTTTTTTCCCTTAGGCTTTTGAGGTCCTTTTCGACTTCGCCCACCTCTAGCGTGTTCGGGTTTTTATCCTCGGGACTTCTTTTCCTGAGTCGCATGTAAATTTTGCCAGTGCCAAAAGACATTTTGCCAAGCTGAGTGTACAAAATATCCTCCGCCTGCTTGTTCATTTGGAAGATGTAGAACTGACCATCCTCGGTAGGCCGAGATACAGTAAGTACCTTCCAATCCTGTGTCGGTATGTTCGGATTCTGATTCTGCAGAAGTCGCAGTGTATCCTCCGACTTCATCGCGCATGGTATCCATACCTTAACTTTTGGTACCGTGGGGATTTGCGCTTTATCCACCACCTCAAACCACGCGTTCGTGTCTTGCATTTGGAGGTTTGGAACCACTTCCTCCAGCCACCGCAAGCTCGCGATGTTGTCGCACTCTATCATCTTCACACCATTATATATAGATATAGACATACATTAAAATTGGTAAAAAGTTGCAAAAGGTACGCTTCTAAATTTGTTTTAAGAGGGTTCGGGTATATAAATTTTATTGTCTAACGGTACGTCGTAACTGCATAAACGAAAGTAAACGGCATAAATGATATGAGTTATATGCGTGGAGGTTCAATTATTTTATTAATTTTTTATACTCAGTCAGAGCTCACAGAGTATATTAACTTTGATTGGATAACGGTTGGTTGTACAGGTATAAAGGAATCGAGATAGATATAGACTTCCATATATCAAAATCATCAGTCCGTTAACACTATAACTTGAGTAAATTTTGAGGTATCTTGATGAAATTTGGTATGTAGGTTCCTGGGCACTCATCTCAGATCGATATTTAAAATGAACAATATCGGACTATAACCACGCCCAAAGACGGATAAAGCGATGAAATTTGGTAGGTGAGTTGAACTTATGACGCAGAATAGAAAATTAGTAAAATTCTGGAAAATGGGCGTGGCACCGCCCACTTTTAAAAGAAGGTAATTTAAAAATTTTGCAAGCTCTAATTTGGCAGTCGTTGAAGATATCATAATGAAATTTGGCAGGAACGTTACTACTATTACTATATGTGTGCTTAATAAAAATTTGCAAAATCGAAGAACGACCTCGCCCACTTTTAAAAAACAATTTTTTTTTAAGTAAAATTTTAACAAAAAATTTAATATCTTTACAGCATATAAGTAAACTATGTCAACATTCAACTCCAGTAATGACATGGTGCAACAAAATACAAAAATAAAAGAAAATTTCAAAATAGGGCGTGGCTCCGCCCTTTTTCATTTCATTTGTCTAGGATACTTTTAATGCCATAAGTCGAAAAAAAATTTACCAATCCTTCTGAAATTTGGTAGGGGCCTAGATTCTAGGGCGACAACTGTTTTCTGTGACAAAGAGCGAAATCGGTTGAAGCCACGCCCAGTTTTTATACACAATCGACCGTCTGTCCTTCCGCTCGGCCGTTAACACGATAACTTGAGAAAAAATCACGTACTTATCTGAACTCACTTTGTATTGGTATAAAAAATTACCGAAATCCGACTATGACCACGCCCACTTTTTCGATATCGAAAATTACGAAAATGAAAAAAATGCCATAATTCTATACCAAATACGAAAAAAGGGATGAAACATGGTAATTTGATTGGTTTATTGACGTAAAATATAACTTAAGAAAAAACTTTGTAAAATGGGTGTGACACCTACAATATTAAGTAGAAGAAAATGAAAAATTTCAGCAGGACGAAATCAAATGCCTTTGGAATCTTGGCAGGAATAGTACTCGTTGTATTCATTACATATATAAATAAATTAGCGGTACCCGACAGATGATGTTCTGGGTCACCTTGGTCCACATTTTGGTCCATACCTCGAAAACGCCTTAACATATTCAACTACCACCACTGCCTTTTAAAACCCTTTATTCCTTTAATTTGATACCCATATCGTAAAAACACATTCTAGAGTCACCCCCGGTCCACCTATAGAACTAAAGCCCACTCCCTTTTAAAATACTCATTAACACCTTTCGTTTGATACCCATATCGTACAAACGCATTCCAGAGTCACCCCAGGTCCACCTTTATGGCGATATCTCGAAAAGGCGTCCCCCTACAGAACTAAGGCCCACGCCCTTTTAAAATACTCATTAACACCTTTCATTTGATACTCATATCGTACAAAAAGTTCTAGAGTCAGCCCTGGTCCACCTTTATGGCCATATCCCTAAATGGCGTCCACCTATAGAACTATGGCCCACTCCCTCTTTAAATATTCTTTAATACCTTTCATTTGATACATATGTCATACAAACACATTCCAGGGTTACCCTAGGTTCATTTTCATGGCGATTTTCCCTTATTTTGTCTCCATAGCTCTCAACTGAGTATGGAATGTTCGGTTACACCCGAACTTAGCCTCCTTACTTGTTTCTAAGTAAAATTACATGTTTTACCTTATTCTCAATAGATATGTAATACATAAATCGTGCCAAAGCATATAGTAATTGTCTGAGATTGTCGTTGTGTTTTCATCCTGAAAGAAGGTCCCATTTCGAAACACCACAACTTTGTGTAACTACTCTCTTTTTTATATCATGGTTGAGACTACCGATATTTTCGGTTGACTTAAGAAGGATATAAAAAAAAACCAACGATAGTCAATACCACCGATATGCTCGATAGTGGCTCCCGAAAAAATCGGATGTTTTTGCGTGAAGCTAAGATGTTGAAAGCCCCGTCAGTGTTCATGAAAATACCTGGGGACATAATTCTGATGTTCCAAGGTTTCTCTATATTAATGGCCAATGCTGTATTGACTTACTAGCTCTCCACGGCAGCCGGTTCTTCGTATCGGAGCGACTCGGGGTTTTTTTCACTGACCAAGGGCTGTCATTTCAGTGTAACCCCTGGGGCGAAGCACTGTTAATACAACAACAATAACAACAACACTGATTATCTTATCCGGCAATGTCCAAGAAGACTCCTAGAGCATACTCCTTATATTCCAGGGATTTCTCTATGCTTATTACCACCCTATACAATGCGGTGTCTACCGACTTGCCTTTGGTGTACGCATGCTGTGTGTGGAGAGCAGCTTTTCATCCACGTTGGACTTTATGTACACATCTATCAGCCTCTCAAAGGTTTTGAGCAGAAATGATGTTAAGCTAATGGGTCTATAGTCTTTGGGATACACGTGACCGATCTTCCCCGCCTTTGGTAGAAAAGCTACACGAACAGTTCTCCAAGAGTGCGGTACATGATTCAGTCTTATGCACCCATCGAATATTATTTTAAGCCTTTCCACGACCGCCCTACTTGAGACTTGTAGCTTGGCCGGGAATATACCATCTGGGCCCGGCGACTTAAACTTAGAAAACGTCTTCACTGCCCACTCGATCTTGGTATCGGTCACCACGCCCGGCACTACTAGCTCCGTGATCGAAGTGTGAGTGATGTCTGCTGGCTCTTCTAAACCGTCTCCCGATGGGAAATGTGTATCGAGAAGCACCTCAAGGGATTCCTCACTATTACGTGACCATTCCCCATTCTCTTTCTTTATTAGTCCCTGGACTATGTTTCCCTTTGCTAGGACTTTTTTCAACCGTGCTTTTTCGCTGGAGCACTCTATGTCCGTACAGAAACTGTTCTATGAGTTTCTCTTCGCCCTGGTAATTTTACGCTTGTAGATCCTCAGTAGATCCCTGTACTCGTCCCGACACGCTTCGCTTTCCGCGGTCTTTGCGAGATTAAACATTTCTTTTACCTGTCTTCTTAGAAGACTCAGCTCATTGCTCCACCATGGCGGCTTTGCTTTTCCCCTGGATCTTCTTAGAGGGCAAGCTTTGTTATACGCAATCATAAGCGTCCTTGTTAGGAATTCATTCGACTCCTCCAGTTCCTCTACATTAGCAACTCTTGCGTTGTCCCAGTTTTGTTTCTACATGTTTCTGGAATTTAGTCCAGTTCGTTGACCTAGGGTTTCTAAAGGTTCCTCCCTTCTCTACCCTCTTTAGGGGGATGCTGAAGCTGATATACGCATGGTCGGAGAAGGATGGTCTATCAAGAACCATCCAATCATACCTTGATATATCACGCTCGGAGCTCAATGTAATATCCAGAACATTGCTGGATGTTGGACCAATGTATGTAGGGACATTGTTGGCTATCTGCAAATTGGTTTGCAGGATGTAACAAAACAGAGATTCGCCTCTCTCGTTCGTATCTGCTCCGCCCCACGCATTGTGGTGCGCATTTGCATCTGCGCCTATTACCAACCGCCCTTTGCGCCCTTCCTCCTGTACTAGCCTTTTGCACTCCATCGGTGGAACCTCCGCAGCATGGGCTATGTAGCAGGACGCCACGATAAAAGCCTGCTTATTCTTTTGCTCAACGGACACCGCTACGAGATCCTCAGTGGTGTAATTAGGCAGCATTTATGAATGCAGCTGTTTCCTTACCATTGCTACAGCTCGCACCCGTCCTTCCGTTTGCGCGTAGTAAATGCCAAACCCGCGCGCGCTAAGTCCAGAAACCTTTCCTCCCGATGAGAGCCACGCTCCTGTATCAGCGCCACGTCAAACGAACGCTCCTCAAGGGTTAGGAGGAGTTCGCTCGATGCCCTTTACTGTGTTGGAGGTCCCCTTCAGCCTCTAGTGACTGTGCCGGGTGTTCCTCTGTGCGAGTCACAGCACCATTTAGCGGTTGGTCCCCTTTTAGCACGTTCGTGGTGACGTCGGGGACCTCCACCAGTCTTTTTTCCCTTAGGCTTTTGAGGTCTTTTTCGACTTCGCCCACCTCTAGCGTGTTAGGGTTTTTATCCTCGGGACTTCTTTTCCTGAGTCGCATGTAAATTTTGCCAGTGCCAAAAGACATTTTGCCAAGCTGAGTGTACAAAATATCCTCCGCCTGCTTGTTCATTTGGAAGATGTAGAACTGACCATCCTCGGTAGGCCGAGATACAGTAAGTACCTTCCAATCCTGTGTCGGTATGTTCGGATTCTGATTCTGCAGAAGTCGCAGTGTATCCTCCGACTTCATCGCGCATGGTATCCATACCTTAACTTTTGGTACCGTGGGGATTTGCGCTTTATCCACCACCTCAAACCACGCGTTCGTGTCTTGCATTTGGAGGTTTGGAACCACTTCCTCCAGCCACCGCAAGCTCGCGATGTTGTCGCACTCTATCATCTTCACACCATTATATATAGATATAGACATACATTAAAATTGGTAAAAAGTTGCAAAAGGTACGCTTCTAAATTTGTTTTAAGAGGGTTCGGGTATATAAATTTTATTGTCTAACGGTACGTCGTAACTGCATAAACGAAAGTAAACGGCATAAATGATATGAGTTATATGCGTGGAGGTTCCATTATTTTATTAATTTTTTATACTCAGTCAGAGCTCACAGAGTATATTAACTTTGATTGGATAACTGTTGGTTGTACAGGTATAAAGGAATCGATATAGATATAGACTTCCATATATCAAAACCATCAGTATCGAAAAAAATTTGATTGAGCCATGTCCGTCCGTCCGTTAACACTATAACTTGAGTAAATTTTGAGGTATCTTGATGATATTTGGTATGTAGGTTCCTGGCACTCATCTCAGATCGATATTTAAAATGAACAATATCGGACTATAACCACGCCCAAAGACGGATAAAGCGATGAAATTTGGTAGGTGAGTTGAACTTATGACGCAGAATAGAAAATTAGTAAAATTATGGAAAATGGGCGTGGCACCGCCCACTTTTAAAAGAAGGTAATTTAAAAATTTTGCAAGCCCCAATTTGGCAGTCGTTGAAGATATCATAATGAAATTTGGCAGGAACGTTACTACCATTACTATATGTGTGCTTAATAAAAATTTGCAAAATCGAAGAACGACCTCGCCCACTTTTAAAAAACAATTTTTTTTTAAGTAAAATTTTAACAAAAATTTAATATCTTTACAGCATATAAGTAAACTATGTCAACATTCAACTCCAGTAATGACATGGTGCAACAAAATACAAAATAAAAGAAAATTTCAAAATAGGCGTGGCTCCGCCCTTTTTCATTTCATTTGTCTAGGATACTTTTAATGCCATAAGTCGAAAAAAAATTTACCAATCCTTCTGAAATTTGGTAGGGGCCTAGATTCTAGGGCGATAACTGTTTTCTGTGACAAAGGGCGAAATCGGTTGAAGCCACGCCCAGTTTTTATACACAATCGACCGTCTGTCCTTCCGCTCGGCCGTTAATACGATAACTTGAGAAAATCA
>JARSSU010037309.1:0-45153 GCA_029619165.1 Eurosta solidaginis | reverse complement strand
GTTGTAAATTAGAAAGCGTTAAATGTAATGCGAACGCGTTATATGGAATTGAAAATAGCCAATTGTAAATGCGAAGGCATCACTTCGATATGAGAATAGTCACTTCTAAATGAGAATAGTCAATTGTAAATGTGAATACGTCATTTGTAATTGAGAACAGTGAGTTGTAAATGAGAATAGTGAATTGTAAATACGAAAGCTGTTACATGGAAATTAGAACATGCACTTGTAAATGAGAAAGCATCAATTTTAATTGGGAATCGTCACCTGTAAATGAGAATAGTCAATCGCAAATGCGAAAACATCAAATGAAAATGCGAAAGCGTAATTTGTAATTGAGAATACGTAGGCAATTATAAATAAGAAAGTATTACTTGCAAAATGCGAAAACGTCTTATTGAAATCAGAGAAGTTAGTAAATTTTGAATGAGAAAGCAATTAAATGACAATGCTACTTATGTATTTCTTATTAGTAATAAAATTTGTCAATTGAAAATGCGGAATTCGTTTTTATTCAGTAATTTTAACGCTGAATTTAAACAACGTGTAATAAGTAATACATATATCGAGTGATGACGATAACTACATATTGGTATGGGTTCAATGCATTGCCCATGAAAGAGATGCCCACATGGTAATAGGCAAACAACTCACTTCCTCTGCATTTGTTTACGCACACAGCACAATTGTCCCTAAACTCCATTTTGGTCCCGCTAGAAATTTCGGTATAAGTTTTTTATTTGGTCAGTAGCCGAAGACTTATAAATAAATTCAAATATGTATTTATAACTTACTTGGTGCTATACACTTTTTAAATCGTAAAGTGTTTTGTGTAAAATTATAATGTAAATGGTTCCCTCTCATACCCATTTCCACCACTGTATAAGAATTGGGACTTTCTATTCAAAAAATGCATAAGGATCCGAAATCCGAAGGACATAATGGGAATAATTAACAAAGCCTTATTTACACTTAGTGTTATTTTAGTAGAGTAAGTACAAAGATGCCCAACATCAATATTACATCAGTGGACAAAGTGGAAAGAATTGGAAAAAGGGGGGTTTTTCAGTGCAAAAATTTTGGCATGTAGGGCGCTTGGCATCTGATATATAAGGACTGGTACACCCATAAGTTTTTTTTAGTAACTGTACAGTATGCTTTTGAATAAATTATTTCTGAAACGAAGTTACATGAAATGTTTTAAATATATTAACTTCTGAATCAAGCCTTAAAACACGTAACAATGAATACAAACGACAGAGATACCTAAAAAAATATTCCACCGCTAGGACGAATAATCTCAATGTTAGGTACAAAAGTTGACAGTTACACTGCCCCCAGAACGGTTGTGGACTTCAGTGAAGGCTACGACAAACCAAGAAGTGGCCGTCCAGTTGAAGAATGATGTTCTATATATTGCCAAAACAGCCGAAACACACACTTGCGCAAGTCACACTAATCAAGCAGAGAAATGGTATAAAAAGCAATAAGTTTCGAAAACATGTGAAAACACAGATACCAAAAACCATTTTCCTTGCACGTAAGCTCTATGAGACCAAATATGCCAACAAACATCTTCGTGTTATTATGGATGACGAAACGTCTTTGAAAAGGGACTATGAAAAGTTGCCTATTACCAAGGACCAACTGGGAGTGGAACATAAACTTTAACTACAGCAGGAACTGCGACTGTGAACGAGAACGGAACTTGGGCTTGGGCTGAGACTGAGAACGGGATTTGGACTGATACTTGAAAACGTGATTTGGACTGATACTGAAAACGTGATTTGGACCAGGACTGAGAAAAGGGACTTGACTGGGACTTGGACTAGGAATGGGACTGGGACTGGGCTGGGACTGGGACTGGGACTGGGAATGGGACTACGACTGGGACTGCGACTGGAACTTAGACTGGGACTGAGACTGGGACTGGTAATGTGAATGGGGCTGGACTGGGACTGGGACTGGGACTGGGGACTGCGAGTGAGAATAAGGGATGGAGGCGAATAAGAAGAACTAGAGAGAGAGAGGGAAGGGAGAAAGAGACTGAAAAAGATATAGATTTAGCACGAAGATAGATAGATATATAGAGATAGTATAGATGGAGCGGATAGTATAGCAAGCCGATTGGGCAATCTTTGGACCGGTTGTAAAATTAAACGATTAGTTATAACATGTTTTTGTCGGAATTACTATCGAAAAGTACTCCTATGTTAATATGAGGCAGATATAAGTATTTTAGTACTTGAATTTGGAAAATCGGGCTAGTAGATCAGCTGTAGTTGCTGCAAGGAAGTTAGGGCTTTTAATTTTGTATATATGTATATGAGAGAAAACTAAACGGCAACCTGCACTTTGCAGCTGAGTTAGCAATTAAAATGCATTGCTTTCCTGCCTGCAAACACTGAGAAACAATTCATACGACAACAAGGCATGGCTATGGGTAGGGGAAGCTCAGTTGGACAGCATGAAGGTCCGTTGTGATACCACCTAAAATAATGGTGACTTAGCTATAGAATGGGAATGATCTCAACCTTTAATAAATCCTCCGGAAATACTATCGCCGAGTTCTGGCAAAAGCTGGGAAATCAAGCATAAGGTCCATCTATGCAGGAGCAGTACACAGGTGGCCAGCCCGAAATCTCTACAGCCATCTTAATTCGCTTCAATTGTACCGATGTGGGCTAAGAGATACGCTTGACAGTTGCTCGGGATATCACTATGGCCCGGGACCTAGATAATCTTAAACATAAAATAGTTCGATGCAATCGCAAGCGATGTTGGGCACTCCCAGACATGCCTTGATTGCACTATAGCTAGTACTCAAGGCCTCGATAGCAGTTTTGCCTATCAGAGTAGATGTTTAAATTCCTTAGCGTAGTAGCACTGGATAGCATTTCGTCCATGGCATTCTAATCGCGGCAACTTCCGCTTGCGGCATACATTTAGCTCTTGGCAAAAGACATCCCGCTATCAACCTTTCCTTCCAACTTCGACTCATCCGTGAACAAGTTAACTGGTCCCCTGCCCCATAGGAGTCACTTCCCCATTCCTATCTCGGGGGAATGACGACGAGGTGGTGGTTGCACGGTGAGCAGAATATCGGCACACAATAGTCCGTCCTGTCAGAGATAAAGCCGATTCTGGTAAGAAGGTTAGAGGCATGGCTGTAGTCGTTTCTGTTTGGCAACAATTTGATTATAGCAAAAGTGCGTGTCTGAATTCCATTCTCGTGAGAAAATATTTTGAAGGAATTTGCAAGGTACAACCGAAACCGCTGGCGCCTCGTTCGGCCTGATGTCGCGCTGTATTAACTTTTTTTCTCCTCAATCTGCATTTTCCGAAAATTGTAGAAGGCGTGTCTTAAGATAGGACAATTTTATTACGATTATTTTTAAAATTTCTCTTACATTTAATTTCGACTTTATGTAATTTGCATAGTACATAGGGGAGTGGAGCGAGTGTGAGACAAAATAGTGTTCCATATTTTGTGTAACGTTAACAATAAATAAATGGCAGAGAAAGTGTCACACAGGTGGGAGAAAAAATGTACGATGCCACGTAAGAATAAAGTTTCTTGAAACCAAAAGAAAACAAGTAAGGAAGGCTAAGTTGGGGAGTAACCGAACATTAAATACTCAGCTGAGAGCTTGGAGACAAAATAAGGGATAATCACCATGTAGGAAAATGAACCCTTGGTATTTTGCAAAGTTTTTTCTAAAGTTATATTTTGCGTCAATAAACCAATCCAATTTTTTCGTATTTGGTATAGAATTATGGCATTTTTTTCATTTTTCGTAACTTTCGATATCGAAAAAGTGCGCGTGGTCATAGTCGGATTTCGGCCATTTTTTACACCAATACAAAGTGAGTTCAGATAAGTACGTGAACTGAGTTTAGTAAAGATATATCGATTTATGCTCAAGTTATCGTGTTAACGGCCGAGCGAAAGGACAGACGGTCGACTGTGTATAAAAACTGGGCGTGGCTTCAACCGATTTCGCCCTTTTTCACAGAAAACAGTTATCGTCCTAGAATCTAAGCCTCTACCAAATTTCTCAAGGATTGTAAATTTTTGTTCGACTTATGGCATTAAAAGTATCCGAGACAAATTAAATGAAAAAGGGCGGAGCCACGCCCATTTTGAAATTGTCTTTTATTTTTGTATTTTGTTGCACCATATCATTACTGGAGTTGAATGTTGACATAATTTACTTATATACTGTAAAGATATTAACTTTTCTTTTAAAATTTGAATTTAAAAAAAATTTTTTTAAAAAGTGGGCGTGGTCGTTCTCCGATTTTGCTAATTTTTATTAAGCATACATATAGTAAAAGAGTAACGTTCCTGCCAAATTGCATCATGATATCTTCAACGACTGCCAAATTACAGCTTGCAAAACTTCTAAATTACCTTCTTTTAAAAGTGGGCGGTGCCACGCCCGTTGTCGCAAAATTTTACTAGTTTTCTATTCTGCGTCATAAGTTCAACTCACCTACCAAGTTTCATCGCTTAATCCGTATTTGGTAATGAATTATCGCACTTTTTCGATTTTTCGAAATTTTCGATATCGAAAAAGTGGGCGTGGTTATTGTCCGATATCGTTCATTTTAAATAGCGATCTGAGATGAGTGCCCAGGAACCTACATACCAAATTTCATCAAGATACCTCAAAATTTACTCAAGTTATCGTGTTAACGGACAGACGGACGGACGGACGGACATGGCTCAATCGAATTTTTTTTCGATACTGATGATTTTGATATATGGAAGTCTATATCTATCTCGATTCCTTTATACCTGTACAACCAACCGTTATCCAATCAAAGTTAATATACTCTGTGAGCTCTGCTCAACTGAGTATAAAAAGTAGAGAGTTGGAGAGAGCATATCTAATGAACAGTTAAGAAAAATCAGCAGCAAAAACGAAGGAAGTACAAATGAAATAGAAAGTGAGAAAATTTGAAAATAGTATTACTTTTAGAAAAAATTGTTAAAAAAACTGCAAGGGAAAATTTAAGGCGATATCTTTCATTCAAATAATGCAGGATTTTACAGAATATTGAAGCCATATTGACCCACACAAATGTGCACTACACATTCACAACTATTTAAAAGAGCGCAGACGATGCGTATTTGGAATGTAGAAATAACTGTACCGAAACATACAAACATATGAATTTACTTGCCCAGCAAACATTTTCGAAGCAATCAGAATTTACGTACCCCATTAAGGACCATGTTAGAAATATCACCATCAATATTTGGCGACATGATGACGTGAGGTAAAAGTAATACAAATCTAAGAAGATGAAAATTATGAGTACTTGTATATGTTTTTACTGAAAGCAGATCAAGGTAGAGAAGAAAGATCTATGGATCAATCCTTATAAAGTATGTAGATATTCAACTTTTCTTTCATTCCCATTTCGCTTCCAAAAGTTGGGCGGCTAATTATCATGCGACCTAATTATTGCACTTGTTCGTCGACCAAAAGTCTTATAATGAATAGTACTTTGTTTTGGCAACTTGTTATCAAGAAAGAGCTAGAAGGCCTATGAAACCTGGTACGAATGCGGCGAGCGTCATGAGATGATCAATTCTAAAAGGTCAACACGGCTAAAATTACTGACTTCTACCTACCTCAGCTAACCACACAAGTTGACAAGTGAACACCACGACAGTTTTTGAATAACAACACAAATATTTACATACAACAACATTCAACAATTTGACAATACTGCTGCATGAGCAACTACGAACTATAAATATAAGACAAACGACAACAACCTATAAAAACGAAAATGACACGAATGATGGTGAAGCGCCGAAACCGTTTGTCTCCTAACCAAATTTGACATGGCATAACGGAAAATATTTCCAATATACATCGATTTAATTTCTGTTTGGATATCCGAATAAATATTGCCCTATTAAGCGCTGAATGGCATAAGGCCGACCTCATCCTTAAACAAACGACTTGAAGGCGCTGCAGTAGTCGGGCAGCCCCGCAATCTCCGACCTAAATAGAATAAGAATAAATGAACTTCATTAAAATGGGTCAATAAATCAATAAGCTCTTGACGAAAACCAACCCGCTTCTTCAATAAAGCTTTGATCAACCCGTCCACAAAAAAGGTTTACCGGCGAAAAGGTTTACCGCCAATGTCTTACCACGGGTACCCAGGACTTTCGGTGTGGTGCCTGTCTCGAAGATCACAGTTGTTAAAGAATCGGTCGCGCAGAAATCACAACTATTACCAGATAGTGTTAAAACCTGATTCCCAATCTACTAAAATCAGCTCATATTCGTAAACTCCGTGAAATAACAACAGCAGAGGGGAGAAAGAAAACAATTCACTTTCACAATTTATTTTTGGACACTGTCCCTCTTCACTCCGATGTCACTGGCCTTCCGAATAGCAGAGTTCCAAAAGCAGGGTCGACTCCGATAGCAATACATATAGAAGCAAATGGGTATTTTGCATTACAGTCTTAAAGTCGCTCGATGTTTAAAAAAGGCGCCCAAAAGAAAGTCTTTGCAATAGAATGACCTTTTTATCAGCTTTTCAAGATATTCCAATTATTATAAATCGAACGAGGATAGAATGATTGGTTAAATGTCCTTAGGGGATACGATAGGGCTTTCTATATAGAAATCAATGTGACTTTGATCATCATATATCAGGACCCCAACTATAAGTAATCCTTAGAGTTCTTTGCAGTTTGCACAGACTTGGGACCTATATATCGTGTAGGGATTAAAGGTGGTAAAAGCTCAACTAAGTTCGATTGCTCCCAGTGTGTCCCTGATAAACGAAAGGAACTTCTTGCAACTACACGGTTTTTTTTGGGTAGCGTTTAGAGGGGTTCTTCATCGCTCTCCTGTATATGCAATCCTGAGATGAGAAAAAAAACTTCATAAAATAGTCACATAGCATGCCATTTGAAGTGTAAATCTTAACACTGAGGACTCTTACTTTTATGATTCATACACCATTTATTTATGAGTCATATCTGACTCAAAATGTTTGTTAGGAAAACATTGGCCAATGTTTTCATGTCGCCAGTTGCTGTTTCTATTATTTCTTAGTGTAATGCTGCAAGCAATAAAATGGCTATAAGTTGACACGTTTTACAAAGCAAAAAAGAAAAAGTCAACGATTTATAGCTTGCGTATGAGTCGCATTTGCTAGCAAGTAAAATACGAGTAATATTCACTGCTGACACATTGCAACAGCCATGCCCATTGGCAGACAAAGCAACCCAGTGCTAGTAGTTCATAGTCATTAGTCAATATTGACAAGTTGCTGCTTTTAGAGTTACAAGAGAAGCCAAAGTACGCAGATATAGAAAAGTACTAGCGCTAGTTATATGGAATAAGGAAAAAACAATACAGTACGATAAAAAGTTGCTTACTTGCTGCGAGTAACCGACTACAACTTCACTAACATTTACCCATTGCGTAACTAAACAAATGGTTAAACCTTAGCTTAGTCCCTTTTTATATAGATTGATGAAGAAAATGGGTTGCTGGGAGACTGAATGTAAGCTCAATGTCTAACTCATGCACACTCTCATACATAAATAGCAGACAAGTACATTAAACATGCTGGATGAGAGTTCGGAAGAAGTCACATGGAGAAAAAATGGTAGCTACTAAGCTAGCGACTAGTGAGTTTTTACTTTATACGAGAAGCAGTAGAATTACTAAGAACTCGAACAAACCCCCAAATCAAGAGAGTGAGAGAGAATCTCCAGCGGACTAGATGGCTTAGAATATACCCGCGGCATGTATGTCTGTCGTAAGTAGCAGCTAAAATACCCAAATGATTAAAGCGATTATGTCGCGCAACCCTTTCAAGAGGGTTCAAGCGCAATTTATAGTTTCTCCAACCAACTGTCAGTCTCACATACCAGTGGCGAATCCTGTTTCTTTAACAGTCGAGGCTCTGGTTGCCCCCAGTTCCTTACGGAACAAGGGGGTGCGGCTGGGATAGCCTAGAAGGTTCAATGAGGTAAATTTTATCGTTTCCGAGATGATCGGGCTTATATCTTAATGGCGCTTGTTACTGGAATGTACCGGGTCTATATCCGGCAAATGCACATCAGCATCGATAACACTCCCCAAAACCTTAGGATTAAGACATTATTTAAATGTATACGACGCCAGAAGGCAGTATCCAACTCGAACGCCCATCGTGCCTCCCAGTCCCCTCTTTTAATCTTACCGACGATTCTGGAAATCATATATAAGGACAACTTCTGTCGACCTAACCCGGAGCCTCACTATTGGGAGGAATTTTAGCAATAAAGAAGTCGAAAGGCTGAATATGGTCGCAGTAAAACGACCTTAAAAAGCGAAACATCAACGAACCCGCTTTGGATACTTTATCGCTAATGCAGTTCTAATTTCACTACAAATATTGCTAGAAGAATTAGAATGGAAAGTTGTGGGGTCCTCTTTTGGCAGCGACTACAGCTTTAACAAAGAAGCCTAAGGATAGAGATATCAGGGACCGTATGTATCGCCACAGCTGCGACCAGAACTTGTGGCTCTTCTGAGGAGGCAGCTTAAAAGTCAAATGGTTAGTTTAGTTGCATTATCTTGGCATTCCCTGGTCTTGTAAGATGAAGTTGCATATTTTGAGCCAAGTCATTAACTGCAGACCTGGCACTGCTTCATATATTTAGACGAAGTATGGCACACCTTACTTATAAATAAATTCAGGCCAACTTTGTAAACGTTTCCCAGATTGGACAATTTTTTATTAATTCTCAAATTTTCTCTTGAGATCACATTAGCATGTGAACTTTTCTTAGAACGTATTCCAATCGGCCTGAAAATATGCAACTTAACTTTATGCGTTTTAAGTGCGACTTTTCAATAACTTTTGATTTGCTTGGCATCGTACTCGATTCCACAGCATTGCTCTCAATCAGGAACAACACAACTCTCAAATCATCAGAGCACCAAAGCTGCAAGAACGCATTCATTATTTTCAAATAACAAGCAAAATCTATTGCATATTTTTAGGCGCATTATTTAAAGCTAAAAAATTCAGAGGGTCATTCTACCGAGACACTATCTTTTTGCAAAACTAAAATTTATTGCAACTTGCGGCTACAAAAGCACAAACCATTTAAGCAGCGAAGTTAAATAATCATAGCACCGCAAAATAAGGAAAAGTCATAATAACAAGTAAGGAAGGCTAAGTTCGGGTGTAACCGAACATTGCATACTCAACTGAGAGCTTTGGAGACAAAATAAGGGAAAATCACCATGTAGGAAAATGAACCTAGGGTAACCCTGGAATGTGTTTGTATGAAATTGGTATCAAATGAAAGGTATTATAGAGTATTTTAAAAGGGAGTGGGCCATAGTTCTATAGGTGGACGCCATTTCGGGATATCGCCATAAAGGTGGAACAGGGGTGACTCTAGAATGTGCTTTTGTACGATATGGGAATCAAATGAAAGGCGTTAATGAGTATTTTAAAAGGTAGTGGGCCTTAGTTCGAATGTGGACAAGGGTGACCCAGAACATTATCTGTTGGGTACCGCTAATTTATTTATATATGTAATACCACGAACAGTATTCCTGTCAAGATTCCAAGGGCTTTTGATTTCGCCCTGCAGAACTTTTTCATTTTATTCTACTTAATATGGTAGGTGTCACACCCATTTTACAAAGTTTTTTCTAAAGTTTTATATTGCGTCAAAAAACCAATCGAATTACAATGTTTCATCCTTTTTTCATGTTTGGTATAGAATTATGGCATTTTTTTTTCATTTTTCGTAATTTTCGATATCGAAAAAGTGGGCGTGGTCATAGTCGGATTTCGGCCATTTTTTATGCCAAGATAAAGTGAGTTCAGATAAGTACGTGAACTAGTTTAGTAAAGATATATCGATTTTTGCTCAAGTTATCGTGTTAAGGGCCGAGCGGAAGGACAGACGACGACTGTGTATAAAAACTGGGCGTGGCTTCAACCGATTTCGCCCATTTTCACAGAAACATTATCGTCATAGAATCTATGCTCCTACCAAATTTCACAAGGATTGGTTAATTCTTGTTCGACTTATGGCATTAAAAGTATTCTAGACAAATTAAATGAAAAAGGGCGTAGCCACTCCTATTTTGAAATTTTCTTTTATTTTGTATTTTGTTGCACCATATAATTACTGGAGTTGAATGTTGACATAATTTACTTATATACTGTAAAGATAACCAATTTTTTGTTAAAATTTGACTTTAAAAAAAATTTTTTTTTAAAAGTGGGCGTGTTCTTCATCCGATTTGGCTAAATTTTTATTTAGCACATACATATATAGTAACAGTAGTAACGTTCCTGCCAAATTTCATCATGTTATCCTCAACGACCGCCAAATTACGGCTTGCAAAACTTTCAAATTACCTTCTTTCAAAAGTGGGCGGTGCCACGCCCATTGTCCAAACTTTACTAATTTTCTATTCTACGTCATAAGGTCAACCCACCTACCAAGTTTCATCGCTTTATCTGTCTTTGGTAATGAATTATCGCACTTTTTGGATTTTTCGAAATTTTCGATATCGAAAAAGTGGGCGTTGTTATAGTCCGATTTCGTTCATTTTAAATAACGATCTAAGATGAGTGCCCAGGAACCTACATACCAAATTTCTTCAAGATACCTCACAATTTACTCAAGTTATCGTGTTTACGGACGGACGGACGGAGGGACATGGCTAAATAAATTTCTTTTTTCGCCCAGATCATTTTGATATATAGAAGTCTATATCTATCTCGATTAGTTTATGCCGTTACGGATTGCCGTTATGCGAACAAAGTTAATATACTCAGTGAGCTCTGCTCAGCTGAGTATAAAAATAAAAGCAACTAAAAATTCAGAAATGTTGCCAAAATTTGTTGCATATGTAGAACAAATCGAAGAGTGCTATGTGTTGTGTGGAAAAAGTCAAAAGCGACAACGGAATTGAAGAAAGTCAAGGAAGTTGAGAGCAATTGATGTCAAGCTGAATTGAATGAATACTGTTAGGCGCACAAAAATTATGTTAACAAGTTAATGAAGGCGAAGAAAGGAAAGAGAACTGAAATTGAAGGCGATGCAGCGTGAGATAAGGAAGTAGGAATATCAAACTTAAAAGGTGAAAAAAGAAAAAACGAAACCAGCTCGCCAAAAGGCATAGGAATGAAAATGGTGAGTCGAATAAACTGTAAGTGGAACGGACTGTAAAAGGGACGGAGGTACAGGGAGACACAAGTAATGGTAGTAAAGGCAAAGGAATGAAAATGCTGACATGGTTTTGGCTAGCAGCTGAAACTGGTGGTGGAAAACCCCAAGACAAAATGGCTGACACGGTCCCTTCACGTGTAAGAGTTCCGAAATGCTGTCAAAAAGAGTAAAGCGCTTCGGTCGAAATGGAAGTTCAATCTGGTTGGCGTTACTACATAGTCTGCAGTAGAGCTGGAAGGTTGGAAGGTTGAAGGACTAACATGTCAACCCATAGTTCGAAGCTACTAGATCACTGTAATGTCTTTGAAGCAGATATTGTAGCCGCAAAAAGGCAGCAGAAGTTTTAGCGGAAGCGTTTTAAACTGCTGTCTTCTAAATATATATATTGACTGTCAGGAGATCGTCATGGCAATAATTTCACACAATACTTCATAGAGAAGTGTCCTGGAATACTCTTTTTCATACTCCCATCCATACTCCTTCTCTTACTCTTACTCTTACTCTAACTCTACTGTTACTATTACTGTAACTCTTGTTGTTACTTTTACTCTTCCTCTAACTCTTACTCTTAGTCTGACTCATCCTCTTCTTCTACCTCTTCCCTGCCCACTTTCACCTCCTCTTCCTCCTACTTTTACTCTTTCTCTTACCTCTACTCGTCCCCTTTTACCGTTCCTCCTACTCTTATTCTTACTTTTACTCTTTTTATACTCCCACTCTTTCTCTTACTCATACTCTTTCTCCAACTCTTACTCTAACTTACATTCCCCTTCTTCTTACACTCTCCTTATCCTTCTTCATCCCGTCTCTCACTCCCGCTTCAAATCTTCCCCTGACACTCCTTCCAGATTTCGCTCCCATGCTATTACGTTTCTCACATCTCCCCATCCTGACTCCGCTCAAGTGTGAGTCTACCTTCTCCGAACTTGGGTCATGCGGCTTGAATTAGAGAAATATGTTTTAAAATAACTCAATTCGATTTGAATGCAATTGGTCACTCTTGAAAAGGGCGACGAGTAGCCTCGATTATTGAGTGTTTGGAGAATTTTTGGCTACAACACTTAGCAGCCACCCTGTAAAGCATTCAAATGCCGCTAACATGCAAACAACATTACAAAATTAGAAAATGCAGATAGTCAGCTCAAGAGAGATGAGAATTTGAGTGTCACTGGCAAAATTGTGGTTCATGCGCGACTAACTACGCGGAACTGCTTGACAATCACAACATCAAACTTACATTTTTATGCACTTTTATACATACTCCACACTTGCTAGAGTCACATGCCACCCAATGAAAACATAGACTGGCGGTAACAGACAGTCAAACTGTGAATCTTCCTGCTGACGGAAATCAGCTAGGCAAGTCGGTGCGAGAGCAAGTTAGAAGCATAACTGAAGTGTACGAATTTGGCATAGTTTGGGTGAATGACACCCAAACATCCTCACCAACTCAGTCAGCCACTTCGTGTTTGCTGTCGTCACTGATGCAGCCAACGTCGTTTTTGTTCAGTTTTCATTGCGGCCAAAAGTCATGCAGCTTCAGCAAATCAGCAAAGTTTGCAACAGTCTGTGAGTTTGTTGACTTTGCGGTTGAGAAAGCGAACATTTTATTTATTTTCCTTTTTAACCCTTTGTTATCATTATTATTTGTTGCTTTTTCATACATACAATTTTTTTATTTGCTACGCAACACGGAAATGATAGTGTGGAAGTTTGCCAAAAATGTCTGGAAATACATGTGCATGTGTGTGTGTGTTTTGCATGGAAAAATTTTGTTAGAATTTTTACTTGCAACAAATGTCACCAAGGCTGATACTGTTTTTAGAAACACATTTGTATATGTGCTGGTTTGTAAGGATGCATGAAAGCGCAATATTTTTGGTTCGTTTGCCAGCGCCTACTGGTAGCAAAAGTGAATGAACTCAGGCGACAGATAACTTTTTAAAAGTCTAAGTCTAAGGATTGGTTAAGCTCACAGTGTCCAAGTAGCAGCAGGTTGTTGTATATCGATGGACATACATCTCCTTGTAAAGCTGAATTTGGATTTGATCCAGTATGTTAAAGACCTAAAACGTTTCAATCCAAATCTCCCCCCAATTATATGAGGCACGGTAACCTTCCACTTCATCACCATTAACTCGTTTTTTGCCTTCTTCACGATTGCAAGCCACTAACTGCATAGAGTGCAGAGTAACTTTGTCCTATTCGTTTGCTTCCCTGGCTAGTTACGCAAATTTGAAGTTGAAGATAGTTGACCTGGTTATCTGTTCTAGCAGTATGTGAGAGTATATGAGAATTCTCACAATAAGAATATTACTATTATTACTGAGCCTCTATGCACTGCGACCTTATTAAGGTCAATTGTGCTCAGTCTTTCAGCTTATCGCTGTAAGTGGAGCGCTTTAATGTATTCAAGTACCTATTCAGGTTTTTTTTTGACTCCATAACACGAAGAGTTACGCCACCTAGATGGGAGAGTCTCTGCCTTGTTAGAACGCCGCATTCGCAGAGCATGTGAAGCGTTCCGTTCTCCAACTCACAAAAGTGAAATAATATTTGTTCATCGGAGACACATAACTTACAAAGGTGATCTCGTAGGCTACACTGTCTTTTACAGTACCCAGTAGAGTTTATGGATCTCATAACTTCTACAAATTGCTGGGTTCCAGGCCGAAGCGAAGTCTAACCGTCTTTTTCGTATTATATTTTTCTATAGGATGAACTCGGAGTTCTTTAACTTAAATATTAATTTGTACTTTCAGTGTCTCACAAATTGACTTTGTCTATTGCAATTTATTCAATGTTAAGTTAGACACTTAATTTTATTTGGACGTAAAAAGGACGCAAAAATCCTGCATCAGGTGACCAACGGAAGCATGTCCAGAAGTATCAATTGTTTTTCTGTCGCTGTTGTTGTTGTTGTAGCGATTAGGTTACTCCCCGAAGGCTTTGGGGAGTGTTATCGATGTGATGGTCCTTTGTCGGATACAGATCGGATACGCTCCGGTAACACAGCACCATTAAGGTGCTGGCCCGACCATCTCGGAACGATTTATATGGCCACATTAACCTTCAGGCCATCCCTCCCTCCCCACCCCCAAGTTCCATGAGGAGCTTTTTCTGTCGTCCTGGTTATTGGTATAGAAAGTGACATGGCAATAGAGATTTTTTAATTTTAGAGCGGCGCTCGTTTCTATCAAAACAAAGCCATGGGGACAGCAATTACATCGATCTCTCCTTAACAAATTCGTTGTTTCAACAGTTAGTTGTCATCCAATTGGGATCATACAGTGTTGGCGCGCGGCTCCTGCTAAGGAAGGCATTGTTGGTGTTGGTTGTTGGCACTGTTATATGTTGCAGCAGCATGAAGACTCAGAACAGTGACAGTTTCTTTTCCCATTTTTGTGCTCTCAGCGTAGCTTCTACTTTACTGACCATTGTCACAGCCTTCCGTTCATTCCACTTCCTAAGAATAATCTATAGTTCTATATCATGTCTAAATCTAGTCATATAAACCCTGAAACTTCGCAATCACGGCGATTTATTTGGTTAGTCACGCAACATTTTGACTTTTCTTTACATCTCCAAGTTTCGATAGATATCTGCCCATAGATGAATACCTGTGATCAGTCAGAACTGAGGAACTTTTTCGTTCGCTTCGTTCATTTTCTTGGTGACAACCGAGCATAAGCTTTGGCTACTTTTAGAATCTATGAGTAAACCAGAGCCTCTTAGTTACCTCCCTTTATTTTATTAATCACTTCGTGGCAGCAGCGCCCCTTTGCGAGGTAAGGCTGCCATTACTTCGCATGATGACTGAATGGAAGGCTCTGTTCAAAGACATGGCATTCATTGATCAAGCCGCTCAAAGACATGGTAGGGCTCTCTATGTAGAGTTCGGCTAAGCCCTCACACCAGTGACATGCAGACTGCCATGACAATGGGTTCAGATCAAAAGGTGAAAAAGTACTATGTTGGTATGTTTGCAGTGGGGTAAAGTTCGCAGCAATCATTATGTAGAATCGAATACGAACGATCAAGATTTCGGCAAATGTAATTCTTCTTTACTCTTCTATAGGTATTGGGTTCAATACATGCCCCTAACAGCTTGTTTAACTCGAAAAATATATCAAAGAAACTAAACAAAAATAAGTAGAATATCAATTGCTGTTTCAAATGGGAATGCTAAAAGTGAAAGAAGTGAACTACGTCTCTATATTGTATCATAGTTTGAAGTAAGTACGTATAATGGAACAATAAGGAAACTAAACAAAACGATATAATGGAAAGAGTATGCTTGGAGGAAATTCTGAGTTTTGTTTAAGACAGCGAAGGAACTGTATTTGGAAAAACTCTAGCAATTAACATAGGCCTGAAAGTTCTTGAACCCGAATCCTTCAAAGGGATTCTTCAATATTGGTATTTAGCTGGTCACCGGAAGTCACATGGGCACTTCTAGACTGTCAAGCAGATTTAACATACAATATACTATCCATTCTTAGGTCTGCCTAATATGTTGAAAGTAAATCTCAAGAAAAACCCGTCTTCACTTGCTTCTTCTCCTTATTCACCCTCAGTTTCCATACTTATAGTGTAGTCCGCTTCCCACCTCTCACACACGCACTAAACACACACGCATTTTAAAACGGTTTTGGCCTTTCTATTGTTTCACTGTCATATCTCAATATTTCAATATTGTAAGGCAATAAATCATATCAACATTCAAATCGCTGTCACAAATGCCAACACAGTTGTTAACCTTTTCGCAATCATTTTTATTGCTTTCACGCACAGTCCTCGCAAACAATTTTTTAACAATCAGATAAATAGCTATAAAAGGAAAATTTTAGAAAAGAACATACTATGAAGCCTCAATCATACTGCTGTCTCTGTTTTTTTCAAAAATGTGCGAAATAAAAACGAAAGGATATAATTATCCTTTGAGCTAGTCAAGTGGAAAAAGCTTAAAATATCCACTTAAGTGCTCTCAACTGAGAACTGTCTCTCCTTGCTGGCCTAAGGAACGCGTCTGTAACTAGTTCCGTAGTAGGTAGTTCTAAAATTGGTTGATTAATATAATACATATAGCTTACACTTTGGCGTCGTTGAAACGAAGGTGGCCACCTGCTCTGCACCAGATAAGCACCAGTTGGGAGGTAGTCTTTGAATCTGTAATACGAAACTATAGCTTTGTGTGACTGTTTCACCTTTAATCTGCAGGATAGATATATCCAGCAGTGGCAGGTTAAATTTAACTAGCCGGTCCGTGAGGATCTCAGATGGACTGAATAATTCCATGGTGTTAACAGTAGTTTGTTTAACGACCAAACTGAAAGATCATATCAAAAATCAGGACCTATGTTATAAAATAACTCCGTCCTCTTGGTAAATACTAGAAGCTTTCTAGGAACTATACCACATGCTGCTACTAGATCTGACAGCTGTATCACTTCTCATAGCTTGAGTCTAAACCTAGCAAGCGCAGAATAAGAGCACAAAACATGCTACATCTTTTCCTCCTCCAACCCGCACTTTCCAGATTTGCTAACACTAACCAAGCCTAATTTTAAACATGTGAGGCCATAAGGCAGTATCTCGCCAGAATACCCGCCATGAGTCTACAGTCTTCTCTTTTTAATGATAAAAAAACTTTGCTAATCTAAGATTGTAAGTTGTACACATGATCTTGATATTTTACAGCACCACGCTTGGTCCGGTTGGTCGATAATGTGCAGCAGTCACCTTCTCTTAATCTCGCCCAATCTAATTACGCCCTCTCCACTTTTTCTTTCCCATCTATTCCCATATCTCCTAGTATCCAATATAGATGTATGCTTCTTCATATCCCGATTATTTCCAGGGAAAAATATGAAAGTTGACGCGGCGGCATATTAAGCTATTTTCCTCCAGGGTTTTGTACCGACTGAAAATCACTAGTGATCTGCCAGATTGTAGGATTTGTTTATTCCAGATCAGCACAGTTTACCGCAGAACCCTGCCCGTAACATTACTTTGCAAACATCGTTGTATACATGTATTACGTAGTCTTCCATTTTGGTACCCTTGTGCCAACAATCCACCTTTATTGTGCTCTAAGAGTCCCTTCAAAACGCAGGTACCGAATACGGTAGTCTGTTCGTACAATCATTGTTGACGCTATATTACTATGGCCGTATGGTCTGCGCCCATGCTGTCTCAAGCCATTGAGTCTGCATGCCATCGCGGCGTTCTTTACGATGACTTACTTAGACCTAGTTCAATTTGGGACCTTGCTCCTCTTAGCAAACAAGAAATATCGATCCGGTGCGAGTTGGCGGTCAATCCGACAGGTATGTATATTCCGAAGCGCCGAACATAAGGAGCTAATTGGGAAGGCACTTTCCAGTTGTGATTGGCGGGACGTCACCTGCGTACGCGTTAGTTTACGGGTCTCTAATCGAAAACGCCTGCGCAGTTGGTTGTTGGCCAACGTCCATAGCATAGGTGATAATTCCGTGAGCTGCGGCGTGCCTCCCATTCCTCGATTTCGTAGCCTTATACAACCACCAGTGTGAATAGTCTTCCTGCAATTTATCATGCAGCGGATCCATGTGGTTTATGGCTGGATGTACATCAATTTAGTTAACAGCATTCATCATCGCCCCTTTAGAGACATTGAAAGCCGCGGCAATGTCTTAAAAGGTTCCTTAAATATACTTCTTATAATTCTGCTTTCTATATGTTTAAGCAGCTTTGTAGTGCCAACCGACTTGCTTCTGGTGTACTGTTTTGGAGACAGTTTTTTCATCCACGTTGGTGAATTAAGTACACATCTATCAGCCTCCCAAAGTTATTAAACAGAAATTATGTTAAGGCAATGGGCATGCTAGTCTTTGAGATACGTATACACGATGGTAACCGCCTTTAGTAGGAAAGCTATATGGGCAGTTCTGAAAGAGTGTGGTATATAATTCAGTCTTTTGAATCCATTGAAATATTATTTTAAGTCATTCCAGCGATTGAAACATTGAAAAAGTTGTTAAGGTGGTTTCGTTGAAGGCTGGGGTAGCACTCAGTCATCCAGAGTCGAAAAAGGACACCTATTTCCTTTTGAAATGAACACACGTCGATTTGTTGTTGATATTTTGGTAAAACACATACACACCGTTGCAGAGAGGTAGACCTGGTGAGGAATGGAAAGTGGACTGTAACCGAAGGTTGGTGAGTCGGTGGATCGAGATTTCCGGAGGTCGGTGGAATCGAACTCGCACGTACACAGTGGGCAGCTGGTGGATGCAACGGGCCGGTGGATACGGCTTGTGGATCGGTTTCCAAGCAACTGAAGGTTGGTGAAACCGATACAAGTCTGTGGTTGACAAGTTTGTGGATTACGGGTAGGTCGGTGAATACGGCTGTGTATTCCGGAGAGTCGGCGGCACGGCAGGTGGATCGTTGGATCGATTTCCAAGCAACCGAAGCTTGGTGAAACCGATACAAGTCCTGGTTGACAAGTTGGTGGATTACGGCGGGTCGGTGAATACGGCCGGTGGGTTCCGGTAATTCGGTGAACACGGCAGGTGATCGTTGGATCGATTTCCAACAACCGAAGGTTGGTTAAACGATACAAGTCCCTGGTTGACAAGTTGTTGGATTACGGCGGGTCGGTGAATACGGCCGGTGAGTCGGTGGAATCGTTGATCGAATTTCCAAGCAACCGAAGCTTGGTGAAATCAATACAACTCACTAGTTGACAAACTGTGGATTCCCGGGCTGAGTAGGTGGACACGGCAGGTGGATCGTTGGATCGATTTCCAAGCAACCGAAGGTTGATGAAATCGATACAAGTCACTGAGTTGACAAAGCTGGTGGACTATGGTGAGCCGGATGGTGGATCGATTTCGAGCAACCAAAGGTTGGTGAAACCGATAAACGTCACCAATTAATAAGGTGGTGACTTCCGGTGAACCGGGAGTTAGTTACTGAACCCAATTTATTCGTGGCTTCTTCCCGTAGATGGGGAGATGACTCACCAGTGTGGGAGGGAAACTGTGAGGTGGAAATTAGATCTCCTCACTTACTACTCCCTGGACACACCAAAAGGAAGCGACCAAGGTCGCCCACTTCGAACAGGATCGAATAGGTACCAGACAAGGTAATGGTATCCGCTCACACGCATGGAGTGCGGGTCTTACTTGCTGGTGGCTGAGCTCTCGCTTATAATGAAATGTAAATTATTTGTACTAAGTAGAAGTGAATATGAAAATGTTGAGAATTAAACGCCGTCTTAGCTGGACGATCGGTGCGCGAATGAAATGCTTGCCCATTATTACTTGCATTTGTCAGTGCCAGTCATTCGCTTGCAGCCATCTGTTACAGTGTCGCGTATGTAATAGGGACAGTGCATTGGTTACAGTGGGGTGCATGTAGAAAATACTTGTAATGCAGGTTAAAACGGCATTACAAAGTCCACTGATCTTTGTGTCGGTCACCAAATCTGGTACTACCCGCTTCGTGATCGTGTAAATGATGTCTGCTGGCTCTCTGAATCATCTCCCGATGGGAAATGTGTGCCGAACAGCGGTTCTAAGGGACTTTTCACTTTTACGTGACCTTTTCCCGTTCTCTTTCCATATTAATCCCTTGACTCTTTTTCCCCTGTTAGGACTTTCCCCAACCGCGCTGTTTCGCTGGGGCACTCGGTGTCCGACCAACATTTTTCCATGAGACTCTCTTCGCCCTGAAAATTTCACGATTGAGGACTCGGTGTTGGTCGGGACGGGATTCACATGTTTTTACGCCGACTCCAAACGGCATCTACAAGGCAGATGAGTTTTCACTGAGCAGCTTTTCATGGCAGAAATACACTCGAAGTGCTTGCCAAACCACTGCCGAGTGGCGAATTCGCTTAGAAAAACTTACTTCTAACTGAAATAACTTGTTTCTAAAATTTTGATGTTACTTTTCCCGGGAAGTGAACCCAGGATCTTCGGTGGGGTAGGCGGATCACGCCACCACCACACCACGGCGCCCGAATAAGTCCGACTAGCAATTTCTAACGATAATACTGGTATGGTAGTAGTCAGCCATCTCGAATATTCGCTTATTTATTTCTCGTTTCTGTATCTCATATTGCCTTCTTTGTATATGTATGTATATGCCTGAGTAATATGTGCTCCTTATTGTCGTGTACATATATGTGTGGCTGTCTTCCGTTTCATCTCTTTGCTCAGCTGTTGTTGTTGTCCAGCATCTAGTAGGCAGTGACGTATCGAAACTGCTTATATCCTCCACATACACACACATATGAATAATACAAATAATAAATCCTCTTGGTATGACAGGTTGTATGATGAACGTCGGTTCTCTGTGCTGCAGTTAAACGCCTTATCACTCACATTCCACAACTTTATTAAACACAAACGCGTGCGATGGAGTCTCTGTTAAGCAAAATACTAAGCGGATTTTGGATTTACTTCCACTTTATAGCTCACATTATTGCATCGCACAGCTATCTGTATGACAACAGGTCTATCAATCTTGCTTTGATTGCCTTTAAAATTGCTGGTGCTATTTGAAGTTTTTCCTTTCTGTTTTGTTTCTGCTTTATTTCTATTACTTTCACGCCTTAATGCTTATTGGTGAAAAATCATCGCTTTAGCATATGTTTCGTGATGATAAAATTGTATTGTTTTTTTTTATGTTTTAGAAAGTAGGATTAGTTGTTGTTGTCGGATATATCCGATACGTTCAGGTAACAAGCACCATTAAGGTACAAGCTCGACCAGCTCGGGAACGATTTAATATCAGCATACTGGACCTTCTAGGCCACATCGCCCGCCACCCTCTATTTGCATGAGGAACTTGGGGTCACCAGAGCCTCGATTGCTAGAGAAATAGAATTCGCCACGGGCAGGTGAGTTTGACCATTGTTGCTATAAATTGCGATAGCAAACCTTTGAAAGGGTTTAGCTACAAAAACCTTTGAAAAATTTGTGTAGTTTAGTCGCCTCTTACGACAGGCATACCTGTCGCGGGTATATTCTAAGCCACCAAACCCGCTGGAGGGTAGAAAGCACGATCGCTTGTTATTGCTCGTCCAATGAATTAATCCTCGTGCAGTTTTCTCAAAGGCTATTCGTTACTAAGTACATAAGTGATAAGGAGGTGATTTTTGAGAAAACTTTCGTGTTCTGTTGGTTTAAGATTGAGATTTTCAGGAATAACTTTGATATTATTCTGTAACGAATTCGGAATCTGTTCCTCAATATGTTGGTACTACTTCGCTTAGCATAATTTGGTACTCTTATCGACCAAGTCCTCGGCGACCTAATTTGCAACATGAGTGTTTGCCTACGTTTGGGCAAGATTGGGACATACGCGTAAAAGGAATTTTATTACAGACTGTCCAGCTCTCAAAAAATACTGGGCGTGACGATATATGATGACCTTCAATTCAATGAGCATGTCGACACAATTAAGCTTAGAGATCGGAGCCATAACATAATCCTCAAATCCCTTGCTATCAGCATTTAAGGCAAAGACAAAGAAACGTGTATAGCTTATTAAAAATCATTTGGTCAAGCGCTTGTTGCTACACGTATCCAAAAAGATCGCCGAGCTTGAAAGAAACATTCTGGAAGAAGCTGCAGCCTATTAACACAACGCGCCCTAAACTGACAAGAAATGTTCTTCTATGACGTGGGAACATCATCTTTGCAAGAGGGCGACAATACTCTCCACAAAGAGGCATGCTAAGCGGCATCTCCGCAAAAGCTATGATAAAACCAGCATACAATAATCAGGCGTTTGAATGAAAAGAGAATGAAAGAGGTCTTCAGCCTCATGAGAAGTCGGGGAGTGTCCAATACCGGAAAATCGGAGTAAATAAAAGCTTGCTTCGCAGGCAGATGCGCACGGCTATGGTACAACTTCGATCTGGATGCTGTATTAGGCGCAACTTATTTGTAATGTGCAAATAACGCCTCTAACCCATATGTAGTGACTCATGTCTTCCTTGGTAGTCTCCTTTCTTCTTCTGCAAGGTATATAGCGTTTATTGATCATCAATTTTATTTCGTAGTGCTAATTGCTGTTGACGGTTGTGGGCGTGTTATCGATTCGCAGTCTATTTGTTATCGAAGCTGTAAAGGTTTGTTATCGGCGTGTTACTGTTTTGTTATCGACGTTTTATCTGTTTCTTATAGAGAACAACCACTATCGAGGAGTTATCGATAACCGTTCAAAAATAACTTAGGCTGTTATGGATTGTGATAACAGATATGACCTGTTCAATAGGTGGTCAACTTCACCTATCCGTGGCGAAGCCTGTTTCATTAACAGCCGAGGCTCTGAAGACACCAACTAGGGGGTGCGGAGGGCGGGATGGCCTAGAAGGTGTAATGTGGTCATATAAATCATTCCCGAGATGGTCGGGCTAGTACTTTAATGGTGCTTTGTTACAGGAACGTACCGGATCTATATCCGGCAAAGGGCTATCAACATC
The DNA here is from genome assembly GCA_029619165.1 of Eurosta solidaginis. NCBI lineage: Eukaryota > Metazoa > Arthropoda > Insecta > Diptera > Tephritidae > Eurosta > Eurosta solidaginis. The sequence continues at coordinate 22,435 of JARSSU010037309.1, read as the reverse complement.
GATAACACTCCCCAAAGCCTTCGCGGAGTGTCTTCATCATTAATACAACAACAACAAACAACCCGTTCAATGCACAGAATGACTAATTGCACAAATGGAAACCCATAAAACAGTTACGATTGTTGGTTCCTCACTAGTTTATTTTGTGGAGTGGTTGCCAGGTAAAGGATTTCAATATTTAACTGTTTATTTTCTTGCAACTAAGTGTTTCAATATCGATCCCAGTATATATAAAACACCTAAAAACCCAAACTGCAAACAAAGCTGTAATAAGCCTTAACTTGCTTACTTTGGTGATTTAGAAAATAGCAACATTTGCTCACATTCTCAAAACTCCTTAGTGTGTTTTTATGCTAAAAGCCTTTTAATCAATTTTAAATTGTTGTAAAATTACTGTGTTAATACGAAATGCATTACATATCTTATCACACGTATGAACATTACAATGAACGTCTAGTATGTTGAGAATGCACACATACTCACATACATACGTATATACACACTTATACTAATGCCTACTTGCGGTTGCATAATTGAGTGTTAATCATGCCGAGTGGAATAATTTATGCAAAAAACAATGTACTTGCTTACTTTACCTGTCTGTACTACGCTCTTACTGCTTACTGCTGCTTCCAAACTCATGCCGCCGCATCCTTTAAGGCACCTCTTCCTCTTTCTTTTCGAATTTACTCACTGACTCATACTCCAAATATTTCTGCATTTCAAATTTTCGGTGTTTAAATTCATGCAAATTACTATTTAGATATTTACATGCCTCTTCGTTGCCTGGCTTTCACTTCCTTTGCATTTCCATATATGTACATACTCACATTCATCCACAAGCGCTTGCATTCATACATACAACATATCCTTATTCACTAATTTCATTTCTGCTTTCCTCTTTGGCTTTTGGCTTAATTCATTTGTGAGCTTTGAGCCTAGATTGCATTTCGGGAATTTCAAGGTTTTACATATAAAATGGCTAAATTGTCCATATGGGACTGTATGTTTGGTATAAGTACCTAGTTTATAAATTAAATTGGAATACAGTTGTGGTAATATAATTAGGGACAGTAATGTAAAATTAAAATACTTAAGGTGATGACTGAGAACATAGCGTTAACAACTGCAACCAGGCTCGGTGCCTCGGGGCAGCTTGAGCGCCGATCATACGGCCATAGTAGTATAGCGTTATCAATCACAAGACGAACAGACTACCTGATTCCCTATCTGCGCATCGAGGGAGATCTTAAGGCCATAAAAGAGGTAAATGGTTGATGGTTCCAAAGTAGTGAAAGGAGTAGGGTCTGCGGTATACTGTGCTGATCCGGAAATAAACAGATCATGCAGACTGCCAGGTTACTGTAGCGTTTTCCAAGCGGAAATATTAGCCGTAACCAAAGCAGTAGAAAACACTGGAAGAGAATAGCTTAAGCTGCAACCATGTTAACTTTTATATTGACAGCCAAGCAGCAATTCAGGCAATAATCTCGCATAGCACAGCATCTAAATGCGTGTTAGAGTGTAAGCAGTCTCTGGAGAGAATCGGGAAAGGGAGAAGCATACATCTATATTGGGTCCCAGGGCATATGGGAATAGATGGGAATGAAAAAGCAGATGAACTAGCTCAAAAGGGCGCATCCCTTGAAGCTTGATCCGTAGACGTCCCAATTAGACTTGGCGAGATTAAGAGAAGGCGAGAGGTGCACATGATCGACCAAGCGATAAAGGCGTGGGTTCAAGCGCGGGGCTGTAAAGTGTCGAAGATTATGTGTAGTCTTACAAACTTAGACTAACAAAGTTGCTCTATCATTAAAAAGAGAGGACTGTAGACTCATGACGGGTATTCTGACTGGACACTGCCTTCTGGCGTCACATGCCTTTAAATTAGGCTTGGTCAGTGCTCACATCTCTCTTGGTAGTCCCCTTTCTTCTTCTGCAAAAGTTGGATAGCGCAAATTGATAGCGGGGTTCAAAGGGCGCGACCTAGCACAGGTGTTTACCGATTCTGTGTCAATAAGGCTTAGGACCTACTTATGATTATCTCAATCAACGGCTGCGTGGGTAGGTGTCGGATCTCATTATAGAGCTTACAGAGATTTATACTTATCCCTCTTGGAGGCGGGGCTAGACTGAACTCCCCCCAAACTATTGCGCCCTTTTCATGGTGATTTGTGTGTGGTTGAAGAGAATTTGAGATGAATTAGATTCACTATTTGGTTCATTTTCTGTCTTATATTACGGGGAAGTGAACAGGTGAAGACCGTTTTAAAAAAAAATAATTTAAGGTGCGATTTCCTTGAAATTTGATACAAGTGTACTTCCTTGACTCGCTTATTTGGTTGGATTAGGTTAAGTTGGCTAGTCAATGAGGACCTCACATACACTGTATGCGTCTACAATGTTACCAAAAGTGTGCTTAATGACCAAACTAAAAATCCCTATCAGAAGCCGAGACGTATGTATATTATAAAATAACTCCGTCCTCTAGGCAAAACTAGAAATTTTCTAGGACCTTTTCCACTTGTTGCTTCTAGATCTGATAGCTGTATCACTCCTTATAGCTAGAGTTGTTGCCTGCCAAGCGTAGGCACGAGCATAAAACGTCTCCCAGCGGGCTAGGGGCTAAGATGTGCCCACGGCTGATATGCCTGACGTAAGAGGCGACTAAAATACCCAAATGACAGCTTCTCCAAATCAATTGCAAACCTCACCTACCGGTGGGGAATGCTGATTCTTTAGCAGCCAGGGCTCTGGTGGTGCATGGAATGGGGAGATGGAGGCGAGTTTACCGCTACAAAAACAACAACAGCACAAAACGTGCTCGATCGATTTTTCCTTGAACCAGCATTTCCTAATCTGCTATCACAGACTAGGCCTAATTTTAAAGCAGTTTGACGACAGAAGGCAGTGAGTGTCCAATAAGAATACCCGTCATAAACCTGCAGTACTTTCTTTTTAATGATAACAGTAATTTTGTTTGACCAAAGTTGTAAGACCTAGACATGATATTCGACAATTTACAGCACTGCGCTTGGGTCCACGTCTCCCGCTTGGTCGATCATGTGCAACTCTCGCCTTCTTTTAATCTTGCCCAATCTAATTAAGATGTCTACGAAGCAAGCTACGAGATATGTTCCCCTTTTGGCTAGCTCATCCGCTTTTTCATTAATTTTCATTTAATGGCCTATTCCGCTTGCTGCTTATAGATCTGTTAGCTGTATCACTCTATATAGCCGTAGTGGTAGCCTGACAATCACAGCGCACGAGCAAAAAGCTCGATCATTTCCTGCTCCAACACGCCTTTCCTACATCTGCAGTGTACATTCAGAATGCCCAGAAATAGCCTTCAGTCCCGTCTTTTCAATGATAAGGGTAACTTTGTTAGTCTTAGGATAAAAATTCTTGAAATTCGTTGCATGAACATGCAAGTGTATGTCTAGAAAACGAGTGCTTTAAATTTAACGAGAACTAACTGGGGGATTAAAGTCAAGTTACAACAGAGACAAAAACAAATAAAATCGGGATTTTTCAGGAAAGCTTAGTCGGCTTTTCGACAACAACTGATATCGACAAGTATATGTTTTATTATTGCCTTAATATCGATAGCGAACTATTATAATCAAGTCATCGGCTTCTAATTGGTTTCATTTTGGCTTATTATCAACGTTTTATAGATGTTTCGTCAGTTTTATATTGAATTTTATCGATATCTGTTTTATAACAAGCTGATGAGTCGTCGATAAGAAATCGATAACACGCCGAGGAGAAGTCGACAGTTTTTCGATATAAAATCAATAAAGTTTTGATAACAAATTTATAATTCCTCGATAACTCATCTATAACTATTCGATAACTGTGCTGTAACTATTCGATAACAAATCGATAGCAAACCGATAACAATCTGTGAATACTCCAAAAAAATCGATCGGCCGCCGTGGTGTGATGGTAGCGTGCTCCGCCTACCACACCGTATGCCCTGGGTTCGCACCCCGGACAAAGCAACATCAAAATTTTAGAAATAAGGTTTTTCAATTAGAAGAAATTTTTTCTAAGCGGGGTCGCCCCTCGGCAGTGTTTGGCAAGCGCTCCGGGTGTATTTCTGCCATGAAAAGCTCTCAGTGAAAACTCATCTGCCTTGCAGATGCCGTTCGGAGTCGGCATAAAACATTTAGGCCCCGTCCGACCAATTTATAGGGAAAATCAAGAGGAGCACGACGCAATTTGGAAGAGAAGCTTGGCTTAGATCTCTTCGGATGTTATCGCGCCTTACAATCATTTATTTTTATTTTTACTAACATACTTCGTTGGCGCTTAGTGGTTTAAATGGCTACGGCCATCCAAAAGGCGCTCCGGAACTACCTCTTTGTGCTATTAAATCAATATACATAACTTCATCGATAGCACATCTATAATAAGCTAAAATAACTAGAAGGTGTATTCATTGGTGAGCGAAAGCCTTAGAAATTCCAAGCACTCTTTCTCAGTCTTACCTAACCTACATCTACCGTTCTTCTCTCTGAGCATATCGCCATATCATGCATATCTCACTCCCTATTACTTATCTCTTCATATCTTTTGTTTTCATATTTATTCTACTGGAGATCAAGTCTTCCTTCACCTGGCTCTCCCAACTCAGAGGAAGCCTGCTTTAGAAAAATAAGGTACAAACTGCGAAAAGTCCTTGTGTCAACAGTTTTTTCCGTGAGTGTACTTATGTTAAAGAATTTGGTAATGCAATTATTGCTTTCGATCCTTCTATTTCTTCGTATTGTTGCTTTGATGTTGCTTCTGAGCTTTGGTGGCTAAAAGCATGTCAGGTGCGCATTTAGAATGCATGTACAAAGTTGTTTGGCTTTTGAATGACGCTGGCAATTAATTTATTGCACAAAGTACTAATTTGATAGTTGAAAATGGAGTATATATGTCACTTAGAAAACATACAAATACATATATTAATGTTGCGATAATGTGTGAGATTTGATTAAGTTTGTGCGATTTGAAGGTAAATACTTGTAACTTACAATTTTAGTGAAGGATTTAAGTGAAAAGAAACAAGGCATTTTTTTATTTGCAATTACACTTATCCTATTCACTGCCTTCTTGATTTGTTGCTTATTTACATCTCTCTTCTCTGCATCTAATATGTCTCATTGTAACTGCGTAAGTGTCTGCATTATGTCGACTACTCTCTTAGCTGCTGTGTAGACTTGTGTGTAGCTATTTGTTGTCTCATCCACTTACACTGCTGCTAATCATTCCGATCAGACAAATTTCCCGATCCCAAAGCTTCTCGCTTTTCAAATGCAGTAGACGACATCGCTGATCCATTTTAGAACTTTGATTTGATGAGAACCTTTCTTTTGGTGAAGGTTGTATAACAGCACCAAATCTCCTTCAAGTAAACCTTCCGAATTTTTGTCCTTGCCGCACCTGTCTGTCATCTTACTACTCATGATCCTGGTGCGTTGTCTTACACTCTGTCGTTTGGCAAATTAATCACTTCGAAGAGCTTGAAGGATTTGCATCACCAGTGTTAATTTGATATTTTACAGCAGTGGTATTGCATTATTCTTTAGAAGTTCGTTTCTTTTTTGGGTTCGTAACTTGAGTGTTTCTCCTGCTGGTCAATTCGGTTTTAATTTATTTGTCACACTATTTTCAACAATCATTGTCCGATCAACTGTCCTCAACTTTTGCGGGATTTAACGAATCTCCTACAAAAGCACTCGTTTTAATCTAGTTTGCATGTCGAACTCGATGGCGTATTCAAATAAGAAATCCACTCCCAATATGACTTCATCAACAATCTTTGAGATTATGAAATGTGTACAACAGTGACTTTCCCAATAGTGACTTGAGATATCACTTCTTCCTGGATTTGATTATTGAAAAATCGATTACTTTTCTATAACACGCCGATAACAAATTGGTATCGATAACAGTCTCTTTCGTAACAAACCGATAAGTCATCTATAGCACACCAATAAAAAATCGATAGGCTTTTGATAGCAAACATACAGTTTTTCGATTGCACGTCGACAACATTTTGAAAATAATTTGATATGTTTTTCGATTACAAATGGATAACTTTTCTATGGCAGGTACGGTGATAACATAACGATAATACCTCTATAGCAGATCGCAAAATTTTCGAAACCCAACCGATAAATTTTTGATGACATATCGATACCAAATCGACAACTTTTTGAAAATAGATCGATAACTCTTTAATAAAAAAGCAATAACTTGTGAATAACCAATATACTTGTTTTAAACAAATCGATATCTTTTCGATAGTAAATCGCTGATAACAAAATAGCGGTAAAAAATCGCTTACTTTTCGGCAACAAAGTATATGCATTTTGATTAACATATCGATGACTCTTCGATAAAGGACCGATACTTTTTCGATAGTAAATCGACAGCTTTTTCTAATAACAAATCGATAAATTTTGGCAAAATATCGTTAGCGTTTCGATAAATTTTTAATAACATATCGATATTTTTTCGCTAAATAAGCAATAACTTTTGATAAAAAATCGATAACTTGTTTTCCTAACACGTCAATAACACACCTATAACAAGCCTTAACTTTTCTATCCTTGCCTTGTTCCACATTACTTACATTCTTTATTCCCCCACACATGCTACCAACACCACTTACTGCTATAACTTTTGGATACAAATGGAAAACTTTTCTAAAACAAATTGGTAACCTTCCGATAGTAAATCGATAACATTGGTAGCAAACTAATAACACCCCTGTAACGGATCACTAAGTTTTCGGCAACAAATCGATTAGTTTTGGATAACATATCCATAACTCTTTGATATAGAACCGACACTTTTTCGATAGTAAATTGAATAACAACCCATTACTTACATTCTGTATTCGCCCATACAAGCTACCATTACTTAGTACGCCTACAGCCCACAGTATATATCCCCAATATAGCATACTACTTCCAAAGGCTACGCTTACGGTAACACTCTGCCTTTTCCCATACCGCGAGCACATCAAACTAGAAATTCTCACCCACTTCAAAGAAATGCTCCTCTAGTGAACGAACATTTTTTTAAGGCAATGTTTTACTCATTTAAGTTCTTTTTCTGAATGTAGAAATAAATCACTTGAGGAGCTTTGCTTCGAGGTATACATAGAATGTCACTACAGTAGCAGTCAATCAATTTCTCCAAGTAGCATAGATTATTCAGTAAAGTTGCTAACTTCTAACTATCATTATTGAGCATAGATTCAGAGTGCACAAGTAGGTCTTCCTATAAAAGTGTTTTTCAAAATTTAACTCATTGTATGAGTTATACTTGTTATATCAGCCCAAAAGCAAACAAGATACGTTCATGTCTCCGATGAATATTAATTATCCTTTGAAAGCTTGTCATGCACTTCAGTAAATACTATCACTAGCTAAGCAAACTGTTACTCGAATAACAAGCTAGTGTGAACTGCTTCTTTTATATGTATTTATATAGAGGTTTTAGTGTAAACGAGCTGGGTTCTTGTTGTTCATAATTTCTTATGCTGAATGTTTCAAAGGAAGCATAGCTGATTCTGAAAAAAATTGTTATCGAATTGCCAGAGCAAACACTTTAAATAGAAAATTCGGTGTCCTGGCAATATGGAGGTGTCCCAGGTTAATCGGTTATGTGTGTTTGCTCGGGCGCCATACTATTCCCTCTGATAAAGGATTTATTTCTTAAGCAACCATACCAATGGCCAAAAGCTCGACTGTAGCGAAAAGTTGCATCTAAATTACTTAAGCACTATTCTTCTAATGCGATTCATTCTTCGTACGTTCACAAGCCCTAAGGACTCGCAGCTGATTAAGAAAAAAGTTACTACCAAATTCGCAGAGCGAAACTTTTAAACAGAAAGTTCTGTGCTTTCAGCAGCATGCAGGTAACCCTGGGTGTTGGTTTTATGTAATTGCTCGGGCGCCATACCATTGGCTCTGATTAAAAAGTAATTTACTAGACAAGCATACCAATGGCCAAAGGCTCAACTCTAAGGAAAGATTATATCCAAAGTACTTAAGAAATATTTGTTAAACGCGATGCGCTCCTGAACCCGTAAGGATTCATAGCTCTTTCTGAATAAAGTTGTTACCAAATTGGCCGAGCAAAAACTTGAAACAGAAAACTCTGTGCCACTAGCAAAATGTAGGCATCACAGGGTGCTGATTTTATGTTCCTGCTCGGGCACCATACCATGGTTCATTATGCGAAAAAAGTTACCCAACCAAGGCAACCATAATATTGACCAAACCCTCAACAGTAGGGAAAGGTTACATCCAGCTACTGCATTTAAACTTTTAGCAATTTTCAGAATCTGTTGTCTTTAAAATGAACACAAGTAACGAATGCCCATTGGTGCAGCAAAACCTATCAAAATGTTTTGTTTAGTGCACGAAGGAATACTTTGTTGTTTTTTCAACAACCTTTATAAATAATACATTCATGGCTGAGCTTTTCCTTATCTTCTATTAGCTGATATAGTACCTTTAAAGTATTTTTTGTTGTTGCAGCTTCATGTGTTCTATTAGGCAATGCAATTTGGCGCATCTCAAAACAAAATTATCTTTCTGTTGTTGTGAATACAATCTGGCGCCATTTGGGTATGCAGCAAATTCAATGACCAAAAACCCGGCAAGTTATCGACTTCTTATTGCTTTTTTGTGGGCATGTTAAATCCAGGTTTACAGTGTGTTATCGATAAAGAGAAGTTTTTTCTGCTTCCTAACGATGAGTCGGCGATACACATTAATAAAAATTGTCAGCACTCGCGCTGGAAGTACATGGTGTACCGGGTAAAACTATCCATACAATAAGGGCCAGCTCCAACAACATTACGACACAACTGAAAGTAGCATAAGGCATCTCCTCACAACTAAGTATACAGACGAGCGCACAGAACACTATAGTGTCCTGGTTCTGGAAGTCGTCATCAATGTTATCGTAAATAATTTGCCTACGCCGACGATGTCTTGCTAATAGCAGGTACTCCCGCCGACAGGAAGGTACTGGAAGCGGTTGAAAAAGGCTCGAGAACCATTGAGCTCAGCTATAATGTAGTAAAATGCGCAATGATCTACATACCAGTGAGGGGAAACAACACGTCAGCTACAAATTTCCTTGCTTATTGCCAACCCTTTCGGACCAGGAGAGCATTTTGTCGATCTAGAAAAACGCAGTGGCTTCCGGATTATTTACTTACTTATTTAACAAGCGCTTAACCGTATAAACGGTTATGGCCGTCCAACAAGGCGCGCCAGTCGCCACTTCTCTCTGCCAACTGGCGCCAGGTGGTCACAGCAAGGGAGTTTAAATCGCTTTCCACCTTTTCCTTCCAGCGGAGTGGGGCCACCCTCTACCACGGGTTCCGATAGAAACACTTTCTTGGACGGAGCGTCATCTTTCATCCGCATAACATGGCCTAGCAAACGCAGCCGCTGCGTTTTACTTCGCTGGACTATGTTAATGTCTGCGTAGAGGTCCTACAGCTCATCGTTAAATCTTCTTCGGTACTCGCCATCGCCAATGCGTAGAGGTCCATAAATATTTCGAAGAACTTTTATCTCGAACACTCCCAGAGACGCTTCATCTCACATTGTCATGGTTCATGCTCCTGCAGCATATAGTAGGACGGGTACGATAGGTGACTTGTAGAGTATGATTTTCGTTTGCCGAGAGAGGACTTACTTTCAATTGCCTACCTAGTCCAAAGCAGCATTTATTGGCAAGAGTGATTCTTCGCTGGATCTCAGAGCTGATGTTATTGCTAGTGTTGATGCTAGTTCAAAAATAAACGAAGTCTTTTACTATTTCGAAATTATGGATGCCAACAATAGCGTAGTTGCCAAGGCTTCCGGATTAGGCAAACTCATATAAGCTCCATAGCTGGCCGGCTGAGCGTATTGCGAGCGCTGGATATTTGTGGACTAGCAAATTGGCAGAAGGCAAACTTTTCATTATCACGGCTTTACTTTATCCTGCAAGGAGAAGACAAGGATAAAGAATATTTAAATGAGACCGATGAAGTTATAAAGAGAACGGCAAGCCTCAACGCACTAACCTCGAGCTTATCTTGCTGGGGCTTGGTGAAGAAGGAGGCGGGTTATAACCTTTGTCCAACCTGACGAAAGAGCTCCCCATGACCCACGCATTTCATCGCTAAGACTATTCACGTTAGAAAGACAAGGGAAGACAGTATGCCAAATCGATATGACGAGGTATCCATCCAGCGAATCAGACCTGTCCCGCTCAAACAGCCTCGAAACGTACTGGTCTTAAGTGCTGAAAGCATCGGCTAGAATCAACAACAAAGTGAAATTAAGCCGGTCAACTTACTTTTGTATCTAGTGCGGCCAACAGACTAGTCCTGGTTTCAACGTTGTCGAGCCAGAAGATACCAAGCGCATCATCCCGACGCTGTAACATTGTGTGGCGCAATAGGTACTACGAAGGGACTTTACGAAGTAAACCTGATCAAGGGAAAGTCTCCGCCGTGAAGAGAAAAAACTCCCGTATCTTCGAGGAGCTATTCAATCATCAACGTGGCTAGATAAATATCGGCCTCTATGCGACCAGTTGGCGGCGCTTGTGTATGAGGACAGAGTGTAAGTGTAATGACCGCTCTAGTTGAATAGAACTAATAACTCGCGTTACTCTCCGAGACTCATGAGGAAATTTATAGCAAGCGACACCATGCGGTGGTACTGACACATCTACTTACAACACGTAAGCGTAGGGCACTCCCGCCCCACAACCGCATTAAGATGGCCCAGCTCATAGGGTAAAGCCATACAATGTTCGGTTGTGTTTTGTTAGAAGCAAAAAAATAAATAATTTTTTTTAGTAATATCCAAACCTTCACCAAATAGAAGGAAGCTTTAGCTACTGGCGGCATTAATTCGAAGTGTCAGGATATTTATGGGAGCGCTGTTAATCTTAACGAGATAAATCCTCTGGTCATAATGATAAATATGAATTTCTAGTAGACTAGTGTGACTCGAGCTACTGACGCAATTTCACCAGGGTATCAACAAAACTTTATCAGCGCCAAAGGCGCCACTCACTGTTTCAACGCAATAACTCAACACCGCGTAGAGTTACACAGCCTTGAAAACTAATTCCATCAACATAAAAAAAAATATAACATATCCGATTAACTAATCTATTTCTCCCCTCTATTGTATACTTTCAGGCTTTGTAATTACAAATCAACAAAACATTATCAGGCCGCAAAGTTTCCATCCACAGTTACAAGAACACAGCAACGACGCAAGTGCGGACGCGGTAAAAAACAGTCAAACTGCCAATGCCACGTCCGTAGCGTTGCCATCCATTGAATGGAGCATATCAACTGCGCAACGCGCTACATACAGCGAAAACTGCAGAGCAACAGCCACAAATAGATGACAATAAGCCACATGTACAACAACAGCAAAACGAACAACAAATACAACAAAAATGTGCCAAATTTAGCTGTGCAGATGACGCAAATAATGTGCAAGCACGCTCACCATACTCTTCTCCTACTTTTTCATACAGGTCGCACTATGGCGCCCTTTGAGTTTTTTCTTTGCAAAAATCATAACATTGAATGAATGACAGATATTTTAAAGATTTATAATGCACCTGAAAGCTAACTATTTAAGCTTTGGACAATCTTAAAATACAGGGTGCCAGAGTAACAGGGTGCTTCACAATAATTCGCCAAAGTTGCAAAATTGTAGAAAAATACAAAAAAAAATTTGCTAAAAACTGAAGGACAAACTTTGAATTTTTTTATGAGAATGTATTTGAACATGAAATCAGATAAACTTATGATTTGTATGAAGGAGTGTGGTTCTACCCACTTATGATTAAAAGTTTTGTCTTAGCAGCAAGGTTATCAATCTCCACCATACTTGATGGACGCATCACTTCTTTTAAGATGTTATACTCTTATAAAAGTGAAATCTGTACGCTAGGGGATAAGTATATAAACATTATTTGAAAATTCATTTTATAAAGTTTACTTACATATTTTTGAAAAATTCAAAAACCAAATATTTTATTAATACTAAACTAAGAAAAATTATTAAAAGTTGTTCAATATTATTGTATTTGAGCCAAAGATGAACAACTAACAAATTTTTGAGCACTGCCCACTTATGATAAACACTTTTATCTTAATAACCGCTTTACCAATTTTGTTGATTTCTGTAAAAATTTATTACTCTTCTGGTAGCCAAAGCCTAAGCTTTACAATAAATATACATATATGGTGCTTGAAAACCCATCTTACAATTTGAAAATTTTAAAAAGATGTATAAACGAAAATTATGTGATTATAATTACTAAGTGAAATAACATGTTTGTGATAACTGTATTATTTATATAAATAATAAACTTGTATTTATTGATTTATTTTTTTTTCAATAAAATAACAAAGCTAAGTACTAAATAATTTTTTTGTTGTGATAGAAAAAGGTGGATCATTTATTTAATCTTAACGCAGTCTTCGTCACTGGAAAATATATCTAACAAGGTAACCATTTTTGAGCTATAGGTCTCTGTAAGATCTTTTTGTGATCTTACATCCCTCATGGATTATATGACTGGATCAGAAGAGATGGCCAACATGTTGAAAAGGTCCTCGTTTTGTCTAACTAGTGAGATTTTGCAAGCGTTAGTACTTCTATATCTTTTGTAGTCCTTGTTTTTAAATTCTTGAGCTTCTTCAGACAATTCTCTTATTAGTAAACACTGGTATTCTATTAAATCTTTTCCATGGGCCAACATTTTATGTACCGTTGGTGTGAGCTTTTTCTCAGGATACTTTTGAAGCAGCAGCTCTGCAGTTTTCGTTGCATATTCTCCAAATTTAGGTCCATTAGCTCTTTCATGGCAATTTAAAATATTTAAAATTACTCCCAATCGTTTGACAATATCTCTATCGACTCAAGTAATGCGAGCAATCATTTAATTGTATTCAAAAAATCTTCTTGGGGAGTTTCCATCATTTGTGTTGCCGTATCCATACTTTGGGCAGTCAACTCTCAGGCCAAGCTCTTTATATAATGCATCTTGAATAACTTTTTTTCAATGTTTGTTTTTCCTAGATGTTCATTGTCGTCGAAATCCTTGTGAGTGTTGCAGTTTCAAAACAAATTCCATGCACCTTATCCTCGCATGCAAAGGAGATATTCCATACTCAAAATTTAGTTCGTCAATAATTGAATCATCAAGATTTTCAAAGTCTTTTTGACTCTTCTTATAGATTGGACATTTCAATGTAGATGATGCGTTTGTTAGTAAGTTTAAAACTTTTCCATCGACCATGTTAGAAGAAAATCGTGCTTTATGGTAATCACATTCCCTTCTTCGATTTCAATTATTGTTGGTTCTAATTTTGCGATTTGATTTTTTATATCACTCACTGTAGCTTTTATGAGTTTCGAAGACTCTTTCTCATATTTAAATAATATCGGCCGGCATAATTTGACTGATGACGGCGTGGATTTTTCCAATACTCTGAAGCTTCATCTTTTAAACGGAGGGGAACAATATAAGCCATAAACATATTACCATCTCTAATTGTTCCATCGTCTACATTTATTCTTTGTTTATATGCGCTTTGTCCTTATTGATCCATCACAACCCAGTGATTTCAACTTTTCTTCAGTAACACTTTTCAAGAGTCTCATAGACGTATGATCCTTTAAGTTTTGGAGTTCAACTTCAGCTGATACTTCGGTTATTTTGGCTCTTGGAGGAACTGCTTCTTTCTTGGCTTGAGTGATTTGTTTGTATCCAGGGAAAAGATCGGTATTATGTTGCAATAATGACTCACGCAATATATTATATTTATCCTTCGATAACCCGAGATCTATAAACAGCACCAAAGACTCTCCAGCAGTGTATCGCCGAGGTAGCGCATTTGGGGGTGTGGGAATGCTGTTTTTGATCGCCTCAGTCGCACTGGACTTGCTAACGCAACTACTCCTAAGATATGAGAATTGGTGTTCTCTTCGTCCTTTTTATATTTAATAGCCAATGCTTCTGAAAGATGAGTCGTGGCGATAGTTCTAGTATAATCTGACAGATTCCTTTTCCTTGTGTAGGTCGAACATTCTTCTATGGGTTTTGTTGGTCTTCCTCTAGTTCGATTGGTTGATGTGCTAGGCATTTCTTCATCCAAAAACTTTTACCAGCTAGCCAACTTTCATGCTTACTTATAAACCTTGAAGTAGAACGATCGATTGCTTGCCATTTGCTTTGTATTGGAATGTATACGAAGCCAATTTTTTCTTTCAAGTCTTCGTCTTCTTTGTTGCATGCTTCATTTGGTAATTCTGTCATAATAGCCTCAAAGAACTCCGCTTTTGTCTTTGAACACCTCAAATAGTTTGGAGTTTTCTAGAGACATATTAAAATTTGCCATCGAGTATATCTTAGTAAAAAAATATGTGAGCTATATTTATGTTTATTTAAATAAACAAAATACTTTATTCTACAGACTCCAAAAAACCACTGATTTTGGGCGTTGTATTAAACATTGCTTTATATACTCAAATTATGGAAATGAGTTCCAGGTATATTATGCAGCTTGTAACCGAAAAATTTGGTTGTATTACAAATTCCAACAACAAAAGTGACCGTATTAATTCGCATCCTTCTTACCTATACCTGCTCAGGCCCGTATTTATACCCAAGGTTGCTTCACTTTATTTGATGTAAAAAGTGAAATCGCAGCTGGACGCAGATAGACCATATGAATTCAGGTAAATGAATATTTAGCAAATACCTACTATAAATTTGACGGAGACCTTTTTTGTCCTTTTTTTTATTTTCCATCAAAGTTCGAAAAAGTCCTAAAGATAGGCTTTTCGAAAAATAGGTAGATCTGACAAATTTTATAAAAAAAAACTAATTTTATGTTTTGCTTCAACCTAGAATTAAACATGATTTCGTTATAATACAAGAAAGCAGTAGCAGGCCGTTTTATTTAGAGACAAAACAATTTTTAATACAACAAAAAAGAACAAAAACTAAAAATTTTTCTAAGTGTTAAAAATTAATCAACTTTGAGCGGCTCAACCTCCTAAAATATCATTTTCTGTTTAATAAGAATACATTCGTAATCCCTGGAAAATACTCTATTAAACACATGTATTAGGTTTATCGAACGCTTTCATGAAATTTTTGATTTTTGCCAGGCTTTTCGGGCAGAGGCGCCATAGTGCGACGTTTGAGAGATCTAAGGCCAACAAGCATTCCTGACCTCGGGGATTGTTTGAACAAAGCGTGGAATATTATTTCACATCAAACACTTCAAAAATTCTTCGAAAAAATGTTGAAATTTTGCGCTGCATTCATCAAAGCCAAAGGTGGCAATTTTCAAGAAAATCGCTTGAAGTAACAAACTCACTGTTGTCTTAAAAATTTCAGTAAAATGCATTCAAAATGTCTTCGATCGTAGAACTAAGGTGAATGTACAAAACTACTGCGAATATGTGAATAATATTTTAATAAATGATACGATAAACTGACAAAAATCACTTTTTTCATCTTGTTCTAATACTTTCCGACTGTACTGTAAGCATGTATGTATGTACATCTATATTGAAATATGCACTTACAACATATGCCACAAAGATCCCT
Source organism: Eurosta solidaginis (assembly GCA_029619165.1). Taxonomy (NCBI): domain Eukaryota; kingdom Metazoa; phylum Arthropoda; class Insecta; order Diptera; family Tephritidae; genus Eurosta; species Eurosta solidaginis. The sequence continues at coordinate 6,766 of JARSSU010037309.1, read as the reverse complement.
GAAGATAACAAGCAGTCAACTAGAAAAGCATAACAAGTAAGCAAAAACACAACCAAAAGAAAACTTGTGGAGAACATAACGTAAAACAAGTAAATAGACTAAGTCAAGGGAAGAATTGAACTAAATATACCCAAATGCATTGTTCCTGTTGGTCCAGATTTGCAAATTTGTTCTTGTAACCGTGTTAGAGAAGAAAACAGAAAACATTTTCCTAAGCAGGGTCGCCCCTCGGCAGTGTTTGGCAAGCACTCCGAGTGGATTTCTGCCATGAAAAGCTCTCAGTGAAAACTCATCTGCTTGCAGATGCCGTTTGGAGTCGGCATAAAAGAAGTAGGTTCCGTCCCGCCAATTTGTTGAAAAAATTAAAAAGAGCACGACGCAAATTGGAAGAGAAGCTCGCCTAAAATCTCTTTGGAGGTTATCGCGCCTTACATTTATTTACATTTTTTTATGATTTCTATAAAGTGGCTGATTTGTTGCGCTCTTCTGGGCCGCTAAGCATTTTGTTGTAACATTACCGACAGTTTTTTGCCCACTCTTTGTCGGGCATCGCATTGTCTGACAAATTTTCATTAATGTCCTCTAACGGAAGTTTAAGGAGTGTGGTCAGCATCGAACTCATCTGATTGCCGTAAACACATTTCTGACGTTTGTCTTTTCTGAAAAAGTACTGTGCTAGTTGGGTGTTCCTTGCATTGAATAAGAAAAGGGGTCTTAACACATAAAAATTGTCATTTTTAAGGGTTTAACACGAGGATAACAGTTCCTCTAGAAGGGAAAGCAGCATTCGAATCTATATTTTGAGGCTTTTCCCGGGGAGCGATTGAAGCTTGCAAAAAACCGAAGATCGTGGATTCAAATCCCCAAGCAAAGCAACATCAAACATTTAAATATTAGAGTATGACCTGCCCAACTCACAAAAAGGCGATCGCGATAGTGCATAAAGTTATTTTATGGGCGCGGCTTCAAACTTGGTAAATATTATATCGACCCGTTCTTCACAATAAGCCAAATGCTGGCGAAAACTCATGACCCACAAGCTCCATCTTCAACTTCACAGCAGCTTTTGATGGGACAAAAAGAAGTTATATGTCTGAATTTAACCGCCTCTAGAGATTGGGACGAGCATTTCTCAAGCATAAAAACTGATCGAGGCCTTAGACAAGGCGACTCCCCATTTTGCTCTTTGTTTCGCCGTGCAGCCGTGTGTTTGTCTCACTTTTTCGAAACCGCCTCTTGTTCTGGGAAGTCTTGAGCATAACTTCAGGGTGGTGTTCCATATTTCCATTTTTTTAGAGCCTTCTGTTGTCCTTGCATCCAGGTGTGGCTGCCATGGTGTGGTGCGTGCGTGGTCACCTACCACACAGAAGGTGCTGGATTAAACTCCCGACCAAAGCATTATCAAAAAATTTAAAGAAATTTGTTAACTATCAGTGGTGTGTACAGAATGGCAACAGTGCAGCCATCGGGATTGTGCTCAGGGATCGTTTTATGCTAAGTATTAATGACCTACATACGAAGTTTTTTGAGATACGTTCTTTTTTGAAGGCTGTTCACCAAACTAGGGCTCCATAATATTGGAAAGGCTTTACAATCGCTGTAAATACGCAATGAAAGAGAGGGCGATAGCCCTCACGTACAACCATTCTTTACATGTATACCATGGCGTCGAAGCCTTATTTACTATCTCCTTTACGTTGAGCTTCCACGGCAACTTACTGGGATTCCTCGATATTTGGTACAAGATTTCGGAACCTTATATCTCCTAGTAGACAAGACAATACCCGTCTTCTCCACGTTGATGCTCATCCCGAAGTTATATGCCTAAGTATGTATATCCCGAAGCGTCCGATCCAACAAAGGTCTAATGGTTGGAAGGAATTATTTAAAATCCGCATACTCCTAGCCCCGTTGAAGCGATACAGAGAGGTGCTGACAGCAAAAGACCAAGTGTCTCAGTTTAATTTGTTTACCACTTGCGACAGCTATGATCGTACCGCAACAAAACAGCTGTCCCACTGGGTATATAATAGTGTTACCTAAAAACACGCAAACAATAACTGAAAATTGAAGAAGCAAAGTTTGAAAGCAAAGAAATTGAGAGCATGGCAGAAGTTCCCAAGCACTCTTACACATATCTACACATGTATGAGAAACAGCATTTACGCGTAAAAACTTACGCTCATAGCTATATGCGGCACGTAGTTTGTCCTTTTTTCTTTTGCATGTACTACTTGCTACATGCCACACTGCGCCAAGCGTTAAATTTTAACAAGAGAAAAAATTCTAAACTTCGTGCTATGTGTGGTGAAATTTTATCTGGTGGCAGCAGTGCATGAAAATATATGCACCAAGTAAGGAAGGCTAAGTTCGGGTGTAACCGAACATTACATACTCAGCTGCCAAATTACAGCTTGCAAAACTTTTAAATTACCTTCTTTCAAAAGTGGGCGGTGCCACGCCCAGTGTTCAAAATTTTAATAATTTTCTATTCTGCGTTATAAGGTCAACCCACCTACCAAGTTTCATCGCTTTATCCGTCTTTGGTAATGAATTATCGCACTTTTTCGGTTTTCGAAATTTTCGATATCGAAAAAGTGGGCGTGGTTATAGTCCGATTTCGTTCATTTTAAATACGATTCTGAGATGAGTGCCCAGGAACTTACGTACCAAATTTCATTAAGATACCTCAAGTTATCGTGTCAAGACAGACGGACGGACGGACATGGCTAAATGAATTTCTTTTTTCGCCCAGATCATTTTGATATATAGAAGTCTATATCTATCTCGATTAGTTTATGCCGTTACGGTTTATCGTTATGCGAACAAAATTAATATACTCTGTGAGCTCTGCTCAGCCGAGTATAAAAAGTAGGTATGTATGTGCAAACACCCTGTAGGAAAGCCAGGTTAATAATTGTAAAGGAAGTGGGAACAAATTTCTTTTAAGTTACCCTCTCCTATTTTTCGTAGCTTTTAACTAAATATATTTTTTCAACGATCTGTGAAAAGTTTGCTTTCCTATAAACTAACTATAAACTGGGTATCTATTGACTGATATGAAGCTAGTTTATATTTATGAAACTAGTTATTTTTAACACCAACAAAAATTATTTATTTTGAGCGCTACATAAACTAGAAACAAATTAAAAGTTGGAGCTAATAAGCGGATTAAAAGTTAGTTTTTTTAATAAGGACCGTTCTGAAGTTCACAGGTGTAGTACGCTTAACCTAAGTGGTGCTCTGGGATTAACGCCTAGTGAGTATCTTCCATCTACACTGACGGTTCTAAGCTAAACGGCAGAGTTGAAAGTGGAGTCCTTTCAATGGATCTAGATCTCCAACTCTAATTCAGACTACCCGATAACTGTAGTATATTTCAGGAGAAAGTATCAGCCAGCATGGAAGCCGCAGTTATGATAGGAAAGAATAATATCGGAAACGAAATCTTTATTTTCAGCAACAGCCGCGCTGCTATCAAATCTTTTGGATCTTACTCATATTGAGAACAACAGGCAAACGGGCAGACAGATTCTTTCTGACCAAGAACGCTTAGAGATGCCCCTTGCACATGCCACATGCAAGCTAATGCTAAAGCACATCCACCGTCAAGCTGACGAAAGATGGCTACAAAATCTGGAGGTCGGATATCGAAGAAAACTTGGCCAAAATGGGAGCATAAAAGATTCCGTCACTCTAAGTAGGGATACATATTCCACGCTGTCGGAGTACTAACTGGGCACTGCCTTATAGGTAGGCATGCAGAAATATTAGGATTGACTTATCGTCGTTGCTGCAGGTGATGTATAGCGGATGAAAAGGAAGCGATTGTTAACCTCATCTGCAACTGCCCGGCGCTTAGTTGCACACAGTTCATGGAGCATGACGTCAAAGACTTGTTAACTTTTATAAGGTCCTCAAAAAGGTTCGAAGAGGAAAGGTAATGTTGTCGTTTCGTGGTATCGCAACGGGCAAAATGTCATTGGCTTAAGCCACTTCAACGTAACCTACAACTTACATGGTATACAACTACAACTTAAAACAACTTTCGCGAGTAATTGACTTTTTGCATTAGTTAACATAAACTGAAATTTCGATGAACGCTGCAAGTGTGAATTACTTATATGGGGGTAATTGCTGCAATAGAATGCAAGTACGGTATGAAATTAATATTATTTCGTCCGATCAGACAAATCTCTCGATCCAACCGCTGCCTCTCCAAATGAACCACCCTTCTATTTCGTGATTTCCCCAATTGTTTGTATGCGGTAGATGACATCACTGATCCTCTTCACAACTCTGTACGGGCCTTCCCAACTGCACCGATATTTTGATGGAACACCTTTCTGCCGGTGGGGGTTGTATAACAGTACCAAATCTCCCGCCAAAAAACCTTTCGAATTATTTTCTCATCGTACCTGCGTTTCATCTTACTACTCATTATCCTGGATCGTTCCCTCGTACTCTGTTGTTTGGCCAATGAACTACTTCGCAGAGCTTGCGCTTGACGGACTGGCTTCGCATAATCAGTATTGTTCCCACGTTTCACAGAGTGGTGCGCCCTGGCTTGAAACTATCCTCGCATTCCTTCTGGGAAATTCTTTCCCTCGGTTTCATGCGTCCCTTAGAGTTTGTCAATGCCAGCGTTTTTCTCGCAGCTGCCTTCGATTTTTCTTTGTTTGGCTCATTCGTTCCATCAACCTTTGCCTTTGACTTTCGTGGTTTTTGTCGACACTTCTCCACCAGTACTCGATTACTGCTGAGCCCTTTTCCAAACTGAAGTTAAGTGGTATATCCTGGTTCTTATAACGCATAATCCTTCTCTGCTTGTCGATTCTGATGTCATGGTCAACTAAGAAGTCCACTCCCAATATGACTTCATCAATAGTCTCCGCTACAACGAATTTGTGTAGAACCATGACCTCCCCAATTAAGACTTCACATACCACTTCTCCCTGGACTTAGTTACACTCGCCAGTAATCGTACGCAATCTTGCTCCAGGTAATGGCCTTACTCTCCTGTTGACCAAATCAGATCGGATCAAGGAATGAGATCCGCCCGTATCTAAAGTCAGTACACATTCTTTGCCATCCACATTCCCTCTGACGGAAAGACTGCTTGATTTCCTCCAATTTGCGACACAGACATCACAGGACATTCAATAGCCGGGCAAGTTTTCGATCTTTACATCTGACTCGCTCGCAGTACCCCTTAGTGTTGCTAATATTCGTAACACTACTTTCAAAATAACACTGCTAGTGCTCGCCAGATGGCGTCTTAAATCAAAACTGATTGTCGCGCCTCTACCGTTGCTGCTTTTATATTGTGTGGTTTCCTCGTTCACATATTTCTAGGCGCTTCCATTTCAACTTACTAGTTAGTTATCAACTATAAAATTATAACTACAGATGCACGTGTATAGCTTCTCATATGCGCGTGTATTTGTGAGCGACACTTCCACAATTATAATTGCATACTTTTGGGAGCATCTCAGATAAGACATCTGCATGTGTTTGTGCGTCTCTTCTCCGCTGCGTGTACGTACATATGTGTAGATATAATGATAGATCTATTGATGTGCATACAAGTCACTGCTTAGCATCGGCTTAGAGATGCTAGTATCCCTTAGTGTTGCTAATATTCGTCTCAATATGTTATGCTGCATAGCTTAGCTCTCATATTTTTTAGCTTGAAGGTTTTGCTGAATAGCAACTAATATAGCTGAAATGGGTTTCAAAGACGCGAATAATAATAATTTTAGTACCCTTATATATATCACTGCAGGAGGTATCGCGCATACATTTTTTTGTCAATATGAGATATACTTCTTATAAAATCCTTGCATCGCTTTGTTAATACGGATTGACACGGCAGGATAAAGTTTTGAGCTGAGTAGCATACAAAGCTGTGAAGGGTACCAATAAACGATATGGCAGTGATACAGAAAATTTTGAAGGTCAAGCCTGGATTTTGGATGTTTACTGAGGCTCTTTTGACCATTAGCGTGTGTTGAGGCAAATAAATAACTTATTTCACCATTCCAACCGACGTTTCGTCTAGTCTCTCTAGCTTTTTCAAGGGTGATATAATTGGACTATTTAGAACAAATTTATAGAACTTAAACTATTTTCGGTACCATTCCATTACATTTTTTAGTATGACAATGATAATGATAAACAGTTACAGTTCTAATAAATTTGTTTAATAGTCCAATTATACCACAGCCCTTGAAAAAGCTAGTGAGACTAGCGAACGTCGGGTTGGAATGGATTGCAATTTAAGCGCTGAATTAACTGTTAGAGTTACTGAGTTGCTTTGAGAGTAGGCCAAAGTGCTATAATAAAGATCATTTAATTTTTTTGAATATTAATATCATTATTTTCTATAAAAAAAATTAAGTGATGAATTCCGTGAGTGGAAAGCAAAAGTGCTATACAGCTGGGCTCTATTTCGGTTTTTTAAATATTAAAATCCTTATTTAGAAAATAAAAAAATATCTAAATGGGAATATATTTAGCGAATAAATTTCTTTTTTTTATCAGCTTTTCGCCATTAGTTTTAAAATAAACTTATCCTTCAGGTCATTATTATGCCAGTTGGAAGCGGTATTAATTCAGCTCAACATCTTTTTCCCAAAATAACTTTATTACAAAATGCTGTCTAAGCTAAGCTTTAGTTATATCTAGCGCAAACTTTGAAAAAAGTTAGTCATCACGCGCTATTCAGCGTAACTCTAATAATGTCCTCGCATACTCATATATCGAA